>OY723289.1:1059146-1251146 GCA_963210315.1 Rhynchopus euleeides | reverse complement strand
GCCCATCCGCCCAACTCCGCCAACCCAACCAGCCCTACCCTTTCTCCCAGTCAGGGCGGTACTCACACGAGCGGCAAAGCGCTGGGGGAGGGGGGGGGGGGGACATCAATAGGGGAGGGGAGGGGAGGGGGGAGGAAGGGAGGGGAGGAAGGGGGGGGGGGGGTTATGTTGTTTCTAACCCAGACCTGCTGTGCAGAGCCCGGGGGAGGGGGTGGCCAGCCCCTGTCTAACCATTCACAACGGCCACCTGCACACATCTATGAAAGGGGGGGGGGAAGGTCCCGGGGGGGGGGGGGGGGGGTGGTGGGGGTGGGGACGCTGCTCCGCCTACTCGCCCCGCTCCACCTCCGTCTGCAGCTTGCGCATGTAGACGCGCAGGCTGACCCCCGGCTCCCTCGTCTGGTTCCCGGGCTCGGCCTGCGCGCCCCCTTGCAGGATGCGCGCCTGCAGCCACTCCGCCGCTACGTCACCTGCCACCCTGGGCGAGAGGGGGCAAAGGCCATAGCTGGGGTGGAAGCAGTGCCTCCACGCCTCGACGGTGCGGGGGATGGCTCCTCCCATCGAGACGCAGGGGGCCATGCCGCGGGCCCGCGCTACCACCCCCTCGGCCCAGACACGGGACGCCGCAAGCTCCTGCAGAGCGGGGATGTTCGCCGCGGGCGTCTCGTCGTCCCCGTAGGCGTCGATGGCCTGGAGGTCGTCCTCGGGCTCCCACACGTTCGCCGGGTCGTCGTCGAACTCCATGGGGCCCGCCGCGTCACCCTGACGCAGCTCCTCCAGGCGTCTCGAGGACGCGGCTGTCCGGCTGCGGCGCTGCCCGTCCCGGCGGGCCTGCGCGGCGTTGCGCATCATCGTCGCAGCAACCCCCTGGATCCCGCCAGCCCCACCGGGGGCTGTTCCGCCAGAGGTGCCAGAGGGGGCTGTGTTGAAGGTGTGGGAGCCTCCGCCCTGGCGGCGCCGCGCGGCCTGAGCGGGGCCAGACGGCTGGGCGCCTGCCGCCGTGACCGGAGCCGCAGAGGGCACACCAGAGGGGGCTGTGTTTGAGGTTTGGGAGCCTCCGCCCTGGTGGTTCTCTGTGGCCCCCGACCCCGACGGCGGGCACTTTTTTCGAGAAAATAATTTTTCGGATTTTTCATTTTTTCAGATTTTGAGTCGGTCATATTTGCTTGTGGTATTTCGTCGTGAGGACTGAAAAAATTTGAGTGGCCGAAAACTCATCTCCCAGAGCAAAATGACCACACTGCTGGCTGGAATTCATCCGGAAATTCATAATTTCTGAAAAATTTTGGGCTGGGACCCAAGTCTGGATTTCCAATGTTGGGGGTGGTACCGGGTGGTAGTACCTAGTACGGTACCAACTCAGAACCCTGCATGGGGGGACGATAAATTGTCGCGCAAAGACACGCCACAGGGGGGTCTGGGGGGCGGAGCCCCCCAGCCGCCGGAGGCCACGGTAGTGAACATCTGTTGGTTTGAGCTCGAGAGCAAGCCTCTCACACCACCGCCCTCCGACCCCCCTCTCCACCCCCCAGGTGCAACATTTTTTTGCACCCGGAAAATGTGTTCTTTTGACTGTTTGAGCACATCCAAGACCGGGAACATAGAAGAATTCTGCTGAAAACCCAAAGGAAAATGGTGCAAAAAAGTAGTGACCACCACCCCCATCCCCACCTCCGGGTGCAAAAATTTTTTTGGCCACGGAAAATGTGTTCTTTTGAATGTTTGAGCACATCCAAGACCGGGAACATAAAAATTTTCTGCCAATACCAAGTAGGGTCACAATAAAATCCAAAGGAAAGGGGGCCCTCGCTACGAGTCACTGTGAGTCACGAGTCGTCAGTTGTCAGCCAAACATGGCTGACTTCTCACTTTTTCTCACTCAGTCACACTTGGTAGCGAGGGCCCCCAAAAAAGTGCAAAAAAATAGTGCAAAAAAATATTTTTTCCCCAAATTCCTATTTTCATTCCGTGAAATAGATACACGCCTGGGGGACCCTTTCGAATTTTTTTTTTGGGGAAGGGTAAATTGAACGTTTTTGGCCAAATGAAGCCACTGCGACCATTCCCGGGCCTCGGAAATCAGATTTTGGCCCCTCAAATGCGGTGCCGGTCCGGACAAAAAACCGAAAAAATCGTGAAAAATGGCCCATTTTCCCCAGCCAAAAATGGGCCAAAAATGCCCCCCGGACACCCCCAGAGACATGTCCTAATCCGGGGTGCCAGTAGGGGGGACCTTTCGATTTTTTTTTCGAGGAGAGGTCAATTGAACGTTTTTGGACATCTGAGGCCACTGCGACCATTCCCAGGCCTCGGAAATGAGATTTTTGGCCCTCAAATGGGGTACCGGTCCCCACGAAATTCCGAAAAAAATCATGAAAATCGAAAGGTCCCACGCACCAAATTCTGCCCAAAAATCGTCAAAAATGGACATGTCATACGCAGCAAGGGGGCAAACCACTCCCCAATGCTCAATGATTCCACGGCAAGCCAGATTTTCTGATCAATTGGTTTGTTTGAGCATGTTCCTGGCCCTTGTTTGGAAAGTAGATGACCCCTGGCTGGAGAGGACGGTTGTGCTCGACCGGACGGAGAGAGAACCTTCTCCATAACCACCTCCACTCCACAATGCCACAAGTGGCAGGAAGGCCGGGTGGAACAGGCCTCAACCAGGGTTCCAAGGCTCTCCACTTCCTGGCTGCGTCAGGGATCACCGGGTACAGCGAGCAGGATTCCCTGTCCTGACACCCCAGCATGTACCACCGGAAGAACCCGAAACAGCAGCCCCCCCTCATGGGGGTTGCAAGAGGCACGGAAATCGTTCAAATCGGACCAAGTCCGAAAATTCGGCACTTTCTTGGGTACAAATTGCGGTCCGAAATTTTCCGATTTTTTGAAAAAAGGCTAATTCTGTAAGGGGGACCTTTTCGAATTTTTTTTTCGGGCACTTTTTCCACAAGGAAATGTCCGCCCTGTCCGCTACTGTCCACTACCGATTTCAAGGATCCTCCATTGGGGGCCTTCGCTACCAAGTGTGACTGAGTGAGAAAAAGTGAGCTCCAGCCCACTTCCCCTCACTGACTGACGAGCTGTGACGAGCAGTGACTGGTAGCGAGGGCCCCCATTGTATTTTATTAAATTTTATGGGGGCCTTCGCTACCAAGTGTGACTGAGTGAGAAAAAGTGAGCCACGGCCCACTTCCCCTCACTGGCTGACGAGCTGTGACGAGCCGTGACTGGTAGCGAGGGCCCCCTATATTACGCATTTTCAATACTTTACGCCTTTTCCACCTAAATTGCGTTAAGTTATTTTCCATTATTTTGGGGGCCCTCGCTACCAAGTGTGACTGAGTGAGAAAAAGTGAGAAGTCAGCCATGTTTGGCTGACAACTGACGACTCGTGACTCACAGTGACTCGTAGCGAGGGCCCCCTTTACGCTATTTTCATATTTAACGCTATTTTTCTCATATTTAACGCTATTTTCTCATAGGGGGCCCTCGCTACCAAGTGTGACTGAGTGAGAAAAAGTGAGAAGTCAGCCATGTTTGGCTGACAACTGACGACTCGTGACTCACAGTGACTCGTAGCGAGGGCCCCCATATTTAACGCTATTTTTTTCACATTGCTCTTAGTCGGCGCAAAGTATTGAAAATTTGTAACATAAAAACTAGGGGGCCTTCGCTACCAAGTGTGACTGAGTGAGAAAAAGTGAGCCACGGCCCACTTCCCCTCACTGGCTGACGAGCTGTGACGAGCAGTGACTGGTAGCGAGGGCCCCCCTAGTATTAATTTTAAATAAAAACGATTATTATTACTTCCCATGAGGCCAGGTTCCTCGTGGGTGCGTATTTCACTCGCTTCGCTCGTGAAATACGCCCACTCGGAACCTGGCCTCATGGGCGTAAAATAATGCGTTTTTATTTAACGCTAATAATAATTAGTATTTTATTGTATTTTATTGGGGGCCCTCGCTACCAAGTGTGACTGAGTGAGAATAAGTGAGAAGTCAGCCATGTTTGGCTGACAACTGACGACTCGTGACTCACAGTGACTCGTAGCGAGGGCCCCCATTCGCCGGGATTTGAATAAAATACAATAAAATACAAGGTACCACTCACCTGCACACAAACCCGCACACAAGCCCTCAAGACTCTTGGAGCGGCCTGACTATTTAGTGTCTTTGTCGCAGCAAGGGAGTTACGATACTGAAGGGGAGGTGCTACTGCCCGTGCAGGGCGACACCGCCTTAAAACTTGATAACCACACCAACCCGCACACCCTCCACTGCAGGCCACACTGCCCAGGTATGCCCGCGGGAAGGAGAGCCTGCTGGTCACAGAAGCACTTTAGTGAAGCAGCGGGGGGGAGAAAATGCAAGTTCTGCGATGAACTTGTCAAGGCGACGAGCGGCACCCGCATGAAGGCGCACCTCCGCCTATGCGAGAAGATCAGCAGTGCCGCCAAGGACGAGCTGAAGGCTGAGGATACTGCGCCGACCCCCGCAAAGCGCCCTGCATCAAGAACACCAGAGGGAAAGGCGCTGCCGAAGATCGCACGCATGCTCAACGCATGCCCCACCCCCACGGTCGCCGAGAAGGATGCGATCGTTGCTGCCTGGGCCAGATTTTTTTTGGCTCAGGCACACCGTTCAGCCACGTGGAAGACAAGCTCTTCCTCGAGGCGTTGAACGCAACCCGCCCGGGGTTATCCCCGGAGCTCTTCTTCCCCAAGCGCCATTCGCTGGGAACGAAGTGGTTGGATCGCATCCACAAAGAAGAAGCGGAGCCTCAAATGAAAGACCTCCTCGCCGCAGCTCACATCGCCATCATGTGCGATGTGTGGAAGAACGACCGGTCGGAGAAGGTCTTCGCAGTCACTGCGATTGGGGATGGTAGCCCGGTGCTACTCCAGTCGGGTGTGCTGAGCGAGAAGCGGCACCGGGCGACGGAGTTCTTGGGCCACCTCAAGAAGATACACGAGCAGGTGTTGGGGAAGATCGTAGCCATCCTTGTCGACGGGGACTCCACAGCCGTTGCTTCGGCCAATCTGTTCAAGGCGTTCCAGACAGAAGCAGGCAGGCAGACGCCGTTCGTGTGCATCTGCGCGTGTCACACGGTAGCACGTGCGCTCAACGACTGCATCGGGGTGAGGACGGAAAGGAAGCGCGAGGCGAAGAACGAGTTCCACTTCGTCGCCGCACTTCTCTCTGCGCTGTCATCACAATTGCGCAACGTCGAGTTTCTATCCAAAACGTATGCGGAGAAACAACAGCAGTGCGGGCGCCGCAAATCAAAGAAGATGGTGAAGCCGGCGGTGACGAGGTGGCACACGTTCTCAACTGTGTGGAAGGAAGTTGAAGAGAACCGCAACGCGCTGCTGCTCATGAACCAAGAGGAGGCGGTGTGCTCCTCCTGCCCAGAAATCGGCAAGGTGCTCGACGCGACGTTCTGGGGTGTGTTCATGGGCTTGAAACCCTTTGTGGCAGGTGTCGGGGAGGTGATGAACTTCCTTGAGCAGGACGGATGCACCGCTGGGATGATCATTCCGGCACTTTCATACCTCATCGACTGCCTCAACGCCTGCAACCTCACCTCCGCTGCGAACAAGGCCAAGCTGGCCGCAGTGACGGAAAAGGTGAAAAAGAGACTGCAGAAGTATACCACCCACGAACAGGGGTGGCTCTGCGCAGCAACAGCACTGACGCCACTCTTCTTCGCCCCTGATCGTGAGAAGCAACCGACCTTCATCAAGGAGTTTACGCTGAAGCTGGATGTCAGGAAGGCGGCGCAGGCCTTCATCAAGAAGGTCAAAAACGCAGAGGCTGCAGCCGAGCTCCTAGAGCTCATAACACGAACGGGGGGTTTTGATGATGATTCCCTCTGGGACCTTGCGCAGGGAAGAAAGGCGTGCCAGTGGTGGAAGACTGTTGCACAACTCCACCCGACGTCGCAGGTCGCTCCCCTCGCTGCGATCCTCACTCGCATCCCCGCATCCACCAGCGCCGCAGAAAGAGTTTTTTCGACGATGGGCTGGATGTCGGAGCACCGCCGCCACCGCCTGACGGCTGCGAAAACCCACAAGCTCACGCTTGTGCACCGCAGCCTGAAGGCGAAGAAGACCGTCGTGGAGGAAGGGTGGTGGAACCTCGAAGAACTGGAGAACGACGAAAAGAATATGATGGTGATCGACGAGCAGGACCCACCGGCAGCGGGAGAGAGCGGCGGCGTCAACGCGGATGCGGGTGAGGCGGACGAGGAGAGTGGCAGCGAGACGTCGTGGGACTGAGGATACTTCGGTGGGTGGGGGATTGTGTTGTGTGTTGCGCGTTGTGTGTGCGGCGGGGTCAGGAGTTGTTCGTTCGTCTCTCCACGCAATCTCTTGGCCGTCGATACTCCTTTATTTGTTGCACTCGTGTGAGCAGAAAGTCACCCACCACAGCAATCATCCAAGCGTGCTCTACACCAGCCCCTGATTATCATTTCAGGGTTTGTGTGTAGAAGCGTCGACGCATCAACAAAATACAGGCAAATAGCGGTTGCTTCTGAATAGTGCTGTGACTTTTTAGATTTTTCTGATTTTCCCGGTGAAGCTGGCCCCTTCCTCGCCCGGGTCCCAGAGCGTGCCCCCTGTGGGTGCCTTACTCCTCTTCGGACCATGTGGTTCCCCAGCTTCATCCTTTCTTCCTCAGGCTGCCCCTGTGAATGGTAGACTGCAGCCTCTTTTTGCCGCCAGCACAGAGTCACGAGCCGCTCAACCCCGACCAGTGCGCGGTTTGTTTGCCCTATTGATGTTCGTGTAGTACATGTTCCATGTGAAGAGCCCGAAGAAGCAAAAGTAGGACCTGCTGCGCTAGCCCCGCCAAGCAGCTACAAAACGACAGGACGCGCGCAGGCACCGGGCCCCCTCTCCAATAGAGCGGCACCTCATCCCAGGAAATCCCCCACCCGGCGTTTAGATTCTGAGAGATCGCAGAGAGTCACCCACCAGGCCTTGCCTGTGTATTATATTATGTATTTTGGGGGCCCTCGCTACGAGTCACTGTGAGTCACGAGTCGTCAGTTGTCAGCCAAACATGGCTGTTTTTGGGGGCCCTCGCTACGAGTCACTGTGAGTCACGAGTCGTCAGTTGTCAGCCAAACATGGCTGACTTCTCACTTATTCTCACTCAGTCACACTTGGTAGCGAGGGCCCCCTTTATTGTATTTTGTATTTTATTATTTTGGGGGCCTTCGCTACCAAGTGTGACTGAGTGAGAAAAAGTGAGCCACGGCCCACTTCCCCTCACTGACTGACGAGCTGTGACGAGCAGTGACTGGTAGCGAGGGCCCCCTTTGGGTCAGTGTATTTTTCCATCTTTGGGGGGGGGGGGTCAAAATTGGACCCGGACATCCGGACACCCGGATTTCCGGTCCGGATATGTCCGCCCTGAAATCGCCTAAGGGGCCGGGGGAAATCCAGGAAATTCGGGAAATCCAGGAATATGAAGAATCCTCCTTTCTCGGTCAAAAAATTCGAAAAATCTGAAATCTCTCGGAATTTTGAGCATTTTTTGAGATTGGCATGCCCATTTTAGACCCTTTGCGTGGCTCTAAACCCAAAAATTTGCTCGAAAATGGCCTCAAATAGCCTAAAACAGCCCATTCTGGCCACCCCGAAAAAAAATTCGAAAAGGGTCCCCCTATAGAAGTTGCCCAAAAATACCGAAAATAACGCGGTATTACCGGTAATAACGGTAATAACGTTACCGATAACGTTATTACCGTTACTGATAACGGTATTATCGTTACCGATAACGGTAATAACGGTAATAACGTTACCGATAACGTTATTACCGTTATTACCGTTCCTGATAACGGTAATAACGGTATTACCGTTATCGATAACGGTATAACGCGGAAAAATAACGTTACCGATTTTCGGATAACGTTATTCGGCCGTTCTGGAACGTTATTAACGGTAAGTTATTTTACCGAAAAAATAACGGTATTACCGTTACTGGTAACGCAATAACGCCCGATGTATGATAATTAGACTCTAATAATCACCTAATAATCGCCTAATTAGAGTGATGTGCCTGTGTTGTGGGGAGAGGAAGTGGTCACGAAAAGGGGCAGGAAGGCTCTTGGGTTCTGGGAGAGTGTGCCTGCGTGCGTCCTGTCGATCTGTGTATGCTTGGGAGCGCAGCAGCCTCTACAGTTGCTTCTGTGGGGAACGTATCTGTGAGAAACCTTTGGATGGGCACCCTCCCAAGTGCAAGAGCGTTCCCGTTCGCTCCAAGAGCGGAGGCACCTTCCTTTCGAGGATGTGTGGGACCACACCGAGCACGATGCGCCACCTCATTGTCGACACAGTTTTGGCCTTCTGAGAGTCTTGACTTGGAGGCGCCATTGCTCATATCAACGTCGATCATTGCCACATTCGCGTTGCTGTCGATCCGCAGGGTTGACATCGGGAAAGAACAGCCCGGCACCTTCCACCAAGGTCCCGGGCATGACCTTAAACTGCCCAGGCTTCTCATACCATGACGGGCACTTGTGCCTGTGTGCCATGAAGGGTGGGGTTAGTGTATAGAGCACGTTTGGATGCTTGCTGTGGTGGGTGACTTTCTGCTCACACGAGTGTGCGGAATAAACAAAAATAACAGCTGCAGGCCGGTGGGAGGTAGCTCTTCTGCCACAGCCACTTCTCCTGCGTGGCCTGGAGTAGGTGGCCTTCTTCCCCTTCGGCTTTGCCGCCGGCTTCGGTGCATGTTTATGTTTGCAACCTCATGCAATGAAGGGACTCGAACACAAAAGCAGCAGTACCCGCAGCAGGCAGTGTTTACGTACGGTGCCTGCTGCGAGAAGAGCCACATCTCACCTCCGCACAGGTCGTGTGCGTGTCTGTCAACACAACCTCTCCACAATGTTTCATCCGAACGTGCGCTGTAATGTGACTATGGAGCGTCTGATTTTCACAGATACCTTCTGTGCAGGCTTTGGGTTCCTCACTTGCCGGACCTTGGCAGGGTGCTGCTGCTGCTGACGGAGCTCTCAGACACTGCCCGCTTCGGCATATCGTCCCTCTCCCCCGGCTCGCGCCTGTAACGCGTGGTCTGGGCGCTTTCTCTTGGGTGTAATCTCACCTCGAAATGCTCTCAATAACACCCTAATTAGACTCTAATTAGAGCATAATTAGAGTATTAGAGTGTAGTTAGAGTTTCTGAAACTCTAATTGGGGGCCCTCGCTACCAGTCACTGCTCGTCACAGCTCGTCAGTCAGTGAGGGGAAGTGCGCCGTGGCTCACTTTTTCTCACTCAGTCACACTTGGTAGCGAAGGCCCCCATTATACTCTAATAAATCTTGGGTTAGAGTCTAAGTAGACTCTACGTAGACCGTAAGCCATATTATCTGAGCAAGAATTGTGGGGTAAAGAAAGGAAAGCTGTCTATTGAGAGCACAACCCGCAACCGAGAGCTGGGGGTCAGTGCCATCAGCGAGATATAAAGAGAAAAAGATAGGGCCAGTGGTTTGCGCGCCAAAGCCGAGGAAAACAAAAGCAACACCCGTGTGCGTTGCCTTTGTGCCCAAAAGTGCCAGGCGCTATCTTTCGTACTCCGAACAGATTTCTGTTGTGGAAAAAAGATGGGGCGTTGCGAGTGCGCCAAACCCAGGTAAACAAACCGCACATGTTGCCCGATGAGGGGTGGTGTCAATGTGCGCAGCCATCGCAACAAGGCAAAGGAGTTTGTATTTGTTACCCAAAGCGGTGTCAACTATCTTTTTCGCTGTGACAAGGTTCTTGTTATCCGGGGAAATGTGATGGTTTCGTTCAGCTGCATTGTTCGCACATCCGTGGTTCGGAACTGACGGAGCGCGGTGCAGTGTTTACACCAAACCATCTGCAGTGCACAAACTCTGTGTATCCGCCTCGGAAGGCGCTTCCACAGATGCGTTCCTGCTTGAAGGTGGGTGTACAGTGGCCAAAAACACAACACGGGCCAGGCCAAAGAGGGATGCAAGCACGATCTGCGACCCAAACATCACCCAGTCGCCTGGTACGATGATGCTGTTCAGCACGGTATACAGAGACGACATCACAATCCAGCAGTCTCCGATCAGCATCGCCTCCTGCAGCATGCGCATGCACCGCGCGTCAGGCTGCTCCTTCTGCAACAGCATCCGCCCGTAGAACCACACGTAGGCAGAGAACGTCACGTTCGCAGGCAGATGCAGCAGTGCCCGCTCGGGAGGTGTTGGGTGCTCGATGCCGTACACACCGCGCAGGAAGAGGTCGGGTTTGGCCATCCACATGATTGCCGTCACTGTGCACAGTGGGAGCTCTGCGAGGAACAGCCAGTACCAGAAGCGAGGAAGCCACTGCGGCCCCTCGGGTGCCCAGTTCAAGTTCGCCCAGCCGTCGAATGAGTAGTCCCCCGAGTTGAGCACATCCCGCGTCACTTCGTGCGCTTGCCAGCCCCCACTCACAAACACCTCCGCTGCCTGCCTGTAGTCCGCCAACGTGTGCAGCTTGCCCTCCTCTGAGGGTGACACGAGGCTTGGGCAGAGTGACATCACCTCCAGATACATCGCGCTGTTGACCAGCCGGAACGGCAGCCCGACACAGATCTCTGTGACTGCGCCAATGACGAAGAGGGAGGTGAACTCGCAAACCATTACTGCAATCTGGGGTGGATGGGACGCGGCCCGGGTGGCTGCACACACGAACTCCATCGCGTTCTCCCGGAACCCCCCTTCGAAGAACATGTGAGGAGGCATCACATCAAAGGAGTGTGCCACTGTGCGCAGCGTGCCTGCCACGATGATGGCTGCTGCTGCGTGTGTCAACGTAACCCCACCCGACGTCACACACCACACTGCAAGTGCTGATGCAGCTGCCCAGTACAGAAGTGCAACCATCGTCATCAGGAAGCTGTGCGTGCACAGCGCCATGTGCAGTGGGAGTAGCACTGCAGCATACAGAGCGTATGGTGACAACCCGTAGGCGACGCACAGCCACAGGACAGACTCGGCGTGGAAGGTTACCACATGGAGTACGAAGTTGAAGGGTTTGTGGTACGCCACTAAGGTGAGTGTCTGAAAGCGGAAAGCTTTCCTACCCACGATCCAGCGCACCTGACACGAAAAGGGGTTCGACATCCGCCTGACCATGAACTTCGGAGCGAACTCGCATGCTGCCCAGAATACGAGCAGCACGCCCAGTAGCACGCCAATCAAGGACATGCTAGATAATTATATATCTGCGGAGTGGTGTGGAGTGGTGCGGCAGGCACATGGTGATGCGCGTGTGATTGTCCCACTGTATATGCTGTATCTCACCTCAGCACGAAGACCTGCTGCCACACAGGAAATGGGTTTGGTCGACACCCGCGGCAGAAGGCGCTTTTGCTGTGTTGTTTCTTGTTGTGGCTGTGACGTGATGTGCTGTCCTGTGCGCCACACGCAATGCATTCCGATCAGCCAGCTCGCTACACCTCGTCCCTGACAGACTTGTCTCGGACCGGGATGAACCATTGTGAAAGCGATGTCATCATGTCGTGCATGCGGTGCGCAGTGCGTGGTGTGCGTGTGCATGATGCAAGAACAAACAAGACAAGACAAGTACACTGCAGACATGCACAAGGGCAGGGTTGTGGAAGGTGGAAGGGGCTTGTGTGGGGTAGGGTGGGAGTGGGTGGGAGGTGTGTTTGTCAGTCGGAGGATTGCACCGTGGGCCAGCAGGAAGGGACGGACTTCGCAGTCAGCGTCGTGTGGTGGCAGCACAGGGCAAGAGGGGCTGGGAAGCAGGAAGGGCAAGGCAGCACGCCACACACAGCGTGCTGCACGCAGGGTCTGACGAGGCACAGCTTCGTGCCCCCGGTCTATTCCAGTGACGCAGTGGCTCACACCACCGCCAGTGGCAGCAGCGTGTGGCACACAGCACGTCCCGGGTCTACCGCTTCAGAACACTGACACACCACCACAGCACAGCACAGCACAACACAACAACAACAACGGCGCCTTGGCAGCCCCTCACACACAGACACGAGGGGTCTGGTCAGCAGCCTTGCTGCTTTGCAGCACTGTGACACTGTGGCACTGCGGCACACGAGGAGGTCGGGACGGGAACAGGAAGTGGAAGTGGAGGAGGGGTCTCGTCGACGGAGGGAGCACCTTGCAGGTGTGTGCAGTCGGGCACGTCACTGCTGCGCAGGTGGAGGGTTCGTAAGTCAAGCCCTCCTGCAGTAGCCCCACCCGAGCACCTCGCGGCACTCGAACCCTGCACGGCACTGCAGCGCTGCACACCCGCGCGGGTGCACCCACGAGGGCAGGCACAGCCCCACATCCCCGACCGCAAAGCACCGCGTCTCCACAGGGCATGTCACAACTGCACACGCGTCAGTCTTCGCCTCCACGCAGCGTGCCCCGAGAACCGCGTCGATCTCGCATGTGAACCCTGTGGGGCACGACACTGCGGCACACGAGGTAGGGACCGGTGCAGGCTCAATCCCGCCAACAGGCTTGCACACGCCAGTGCCGTCGAACGTCTCCTCGCAGACGGCGCAACGCAGCTGGTCGCACCCGACAACGTCATTCTTCACGCAACGCGCGCCGTGCACGGGGTGCACCTTGCAGGTGGAATCCTTGAAACAGGACACTGCGGCACACGAGGTCGGGACAGGTGCAGGCACAATCCCGTCAACAGGCTTGCACACGCCAGTGCCATCGAACGTCTCCTCGCAGACAGCGCAACGCAGCTGGTCACACCCGACAACGTCGTTCTTCACGCAGCGCGCGCCGTGCACGGGGTGCACCTTGCATGTGGAGTCCTTGAAACACGACACTGCGGCACACGAGGTAGGGACAGGTGCAGGCACGATCTCCTCGACAGGCTTGCACACGCCAGTGCCGTCGAACGACTCCTCGCAGACAGCGCAACGCAGCTGGTCGCAACCGACAACGTCGTTCTTCACGCAACGTGCGCCGTGCACGGGGTGCACCTTGCATGTGGATCCGACGAGGCACGAGACTGCGGCACAGGATGTAGGGACAGGTGCAGGAACAATCTCCTGAATCCCCTGGACAGGCTTGCACACGCCAGTGCCGTCGAACGTCTCCTCGCAGACAGCACAACGCAGCTGGTCGCACCCGACGACGTCATTCTTCACGCAACGGGCGCCGTGCACGGGGTGCACCTTGCAGGTGGAGTCCTTGAAACACGACACTGCGGCACACGAGGTAGGGACGGGAGGAGGAACAATCCCACCAACAGGCTTGCACACGCCAGTGCCATCGAATGCCTCCTCGCAGACAGCACAACGCAGCTGGTCGCACCCGACAACGTTGTTCTTAACACAACGCGCGCCGTGCACGGGGTGCACCTTGCACGTGGAGTCCTGGTAGCACGACACAGCGGCACACGAGGTAGGGACAGGTGCAGGAACAATCCCGTCGACAGGCTTGCACACGCCAGTACCGTCGAACGTCTCCTCGCAAATAGCGCAACGCAGCTGGTCGCAACCGACAACATTGTTCTTCACGCAACGTGCGCCGTGCACGGGGTGCACCTTGCAGGTGGATCCCTTGAGGCACGACACTGCGGCACAGGATGTAGGGACAGGTGCAGGAACAATCTCCTGAATCCGCTGGACAGGCTTGCACACGCCAGTGCCGTCGAACGTCTCCTCGCAGACAGCGCAACGCAGCTGGTCGCACCCGACAACGTCGTTCTTCACGCAACGCGCGCCGTGCACGGGGTGCACCTTGCATGTGGATCCCTTGAGGCACGACACTGAGGCACAGGATGTAGGGACGGGAGGAGGAATAATCCCGTCAACAGGCTTGCACACGCCAGTGCCATCGAACGTCTCCTCGCAAACAGCGCAACGCAGCTGGTCACACCCGACAACGTCGTTCTCCACGCACCGCGCGCCGTGCACGGGGTGTTCCTTGCACGTGGATCCGACGAGGCACGAGACTGCGGCACAGGAGTGGGTCTTCCCGTCGGGCAGCTGTGCCTGTGCACCTGCACACAGCACAGCGGCAGCGAAGACAATCTTGTTCAACATTGTGTGTGGTGTGCTCTATGCAGATGCACCTGTGGAGGGTGGTGAACAAAAATTTCAGACGCAGACAGGATTGGCCTTGATACTGTAAAGTCTGCCACTCCCTTGGTATTGCACGGTGCGTGGGCAGTCTCGCCGTGCAATTAGTAAAGAGTGGGCAATGTTATTCAACATCGTGTCTGGCATGTGCACCTGTGTGACAGTGAATGAGTCGAGACACACAGTCACGAGAGGGACAGAACGGTGTCCTTCCGCTTCAAGGTGGCTGTCCGATTCCCTTGACGCCTTCCAACCGGTGTCTCTCGGGCCCTCTACCCCCACCTCGACCGGCCACCCTCCAGCGCCCACCCCCTGCCGTGGTCGGCACGACTCTCCCGCCTTCCCCGATTGTTCTTTCCGGAATTCGATTTACTTCTATTCAATAATATTATAGCCCCCGATTTTCGGGCGTCTCACTCCGTCTCTCTGGGGGGTGCTCGCTACCGTCACATTTCCGGCAAAGTTTGACTATCTTCGCGCAAAACCCGAGAGAGCAGGAGATGCACCAACATATAGTTTTCCAGTTTACAGAATCCGAACCACCCCCAGTCCTACGTGACCACCATCCTGCCGCTGCAGCGAGCTGAACTCCCGAGCGAAGGGGCTCGGGGAGAGGATACGTCAGTGGGAGCAAGCGTCACAGTCGGGGTCGGGGGCGGGGTACTTCTCAGACCAGACCGCCTTTTCCCTCACCAGCCAGAGGTGTGAGGGAGGGAGGGGTGGGTGGGTGGGTGGGTGGGGTGTGAGCGCGGGGGAGGGGGGGGGGGGGCTGGGGGTTGCGGCAGCAGGGCCGTTGCGGGAAATTCGTGCCGAAGCCTTTCGGGAGCGGGTAAAAGGCCTCAGCGCCCTGGCCCGTGCCGCATCCCCTGTTCCCCGCAATGACCCCCACACCCCACACCCCCCCCTCCTCTCCCCTGCCCCCACCGTCTTTCACCTTCGCCTTGGCGTCACCACCAACCTACCCGGACCCACCCAGCCCGTTGTCAGCCAGTCAACCATGCTGTTGTGAGCCCACCCCCGGGACATCACCTCGCGAATTGAAGTTTCATTTCGTTGCACGGCGTTGAAGTGTCAGTTCTTTACAAGCGGTTCATTTTGTTTTCGATGAAGGGGGCGGTGGGGGGAGAATTTTGCTCTGTCCAAACTTTAAACAGCGTGGCACCCCAGACTCGTCATTTCTCTGGCTTTGCGCACCTTTGTTCTGCGCACAAGAGGTATGGCGTGGCGTAAACAAAGCTGAAACCAGCAGAGGCTGCTGTTTCGTATGGCTACGGCCTTCATCACACTCCAAACCACTTCGTAAGGATGGTAAACCCTTCAGCGCCGTGGAAGACGACGAGGAGGGGGGGGAAGGGGGGCGGGGGGAGGGGGGTATGTTGGCGAAGTCGGAGCAGGTTAGTGTGACGGACTCCCTCCCCCACCCATCTCTGCGACACTGTCGCTTATGGCCGTCATGCGCGTTGCAGGTTTTTTTTGTGGTCCGGTGGGGAAGCCAGCTGCGGCAAGAGTATCGGGCCAAGGGGCCGGGTGGGGGTCGGGGGTTGGGGAAATCGGCAGAACGGACAATGCATGACAAGCCAGGTCACGGCAGGGGGTGCGGGGGGCCATATCGTGCTCGAGATAAGGTAAACCTGCACAAAGGGAGCAGGCTGGGAAATGAGTGGCAGTGATCACGCGCACTACGTGCGGAAGTCTGCCTTCAGCACGTGGGCGCGCGTCAGCCATGCTTAATTTCTGATTCTATACTACGTACTCCCCACAGACCATATTGAGTGGCACAGCAGTAGTAGTGGACATGCGCATACAGGATACACCCCGTGGAGCACATGGATACCCACGTACCGTATTAGCGTGCGCATACGCACACACGGGTGTACCCCCCCGAAGAGCTGCATTGTTGGAAAGTTCACACAATGAACGATCAGCGAGCAGAATGCGGCTATTCGGTGTCCCAGTCGTCATCACCCCAGCCACTCGGCTGTTCGGCTGTCTCGGCAGGGGGAGGCGGGGCCACAGGCGCGACCACAACCTCCTTGGGTGCAGCAGGGTGCAGCGGCACCTGGTCCTCACGCGGGGTCTCAGACCGGCGGGATGCGCCCTGCAGGAGGGAGGTGGTTGCAGGGCACGGCACAGCTCTGTTGTATGTGTACCACCCGCATGCGGGCATCTCGAGGTGGCAGATCACGCAGGGAAACGCGGAAAAATACCAAACGCTATGGGGGCCCTCGCTACCAAGTGTGACTGAGTGAGAAAAAGTGAGAAGTCAGCCATGTTTGGCTGACAACTGACGACTCGTGACTCACAGTGACTCGTAGCGAGGGCCCCCTATGGCAGCCATTGCTGACGGGAGATTACAACAGCCCCCCTGGCTACTCAGACATACCAACACAACCTTCTTAGTCTTCATCTTCTTCATGGGCTCCATTCTGAGAGGCATGCTGGAAGAGCGGGTGTTGGAGCTGCCCCGCTCGATGTCGAAGCTGGTCGGCGATGCGTCATCAGGGGCCCCACTCATGTCAACCGTCGGTGCACCTGAACCACGCTCCTCGTTCGTAGCATCCTTTGCGTAGCGATAGAAGGCAAGGCCCTGGACGAGGCATGCTGCAAACAGCATATCCAGCATGCTCCAGACGTACGACATAATCGTGCTGAAGACGTACCACAGCTGCACCGGTGGGGACATGTATGCAGCAGTACCGCTCTTGTCGCCCTGTGATGCGATGTGGTGTGTGTGGTGGGTAATCATCATCAGCACAGCTGCAGGGAAGGCAAAGGTTTGCGTGGCCCCCCGTCCCCACCGCCATCGCATGCGCCGCAGTGCCATGCATACCTTACCGCAAGTGGCGAAGGTGTGGAAAGGCACCCCGAAGAATGCACCAGCCTTCCCACCCGCATAGAAGATGATCACAATCAGCGGGTACAGCAAGTACCGCATGTCGAAGTAGGCCGGACCCGAGTAGTCGTTGAGAGAGAAGTGCGGCTGAGAGGGAGAGGGGAGTGGGGTGGGTGGTGGATGACACCTGGCAGGCTGGTAGGCTGGCGGGCTGGCACTGCAGTGCATACCGGTGTGAAGCGCAGGTCACCATTGCCTGCTTCGGGGGGAGGGAGTGGCACCGTCTTGCCGCCAGTGGTGACAATGTCCTTCGGGGGGATGCGTGCCTCGTTGGTTTTCGCAGGCTTCGAGGTGTGCTTGGCATCAACGCCCTCGTCATCGGGGATGGTGTGCGCCTTTGATGCGTCCCCGTTGTCCTCCGCGCCAGGCCCCAAATTCTCGGAGCCCCAACGGCTCTTCACACTCTCGTGGGTGACCTCCTTGTCGAGGTCGCTATCACCTTTCCCGGCACTCTTGTCCATCCCCATCTCGTCAGTCTCCGACCGCCGTGTGCCCTCGACACCGGAAGTGGGCTTCTTCGTCACCGTGTCTTCCTCAGGTGTAAGAGGCTTCACTGTCGCATCCGTCTCATCAATGGGCTTTGGCTTGGCAGTACCCTCCTTCTCCTCAGCTGACTTCGGCTTCACAGTGGCCTCTGTCTCATCAATGGGCTTCGGCTTTGTTGTGCCGTCTGTCTCATCAGATGGCTTCGGCTTCTTCGTAGCATCTCCCTCTTCGCTGGACGAGGGCTTTTTCGTCACCAAGTCCTCATCATCTTCCCAAAGAGTGCTCTTCTTCTTGGCCCGGCCACCCTCCGAAGTTGCCGTCTCGGTGGCCTTTGGCTTTGCCGTGAATTCCTCGTCTTTGTCAGCGGGAGTGGATGCCTTCGTTTTTGGAACGACATCGCCATCCTCATCAACAAAGGTCTTCTTCTTCTTCTTCTTCTTCGCCTTCAGCTCCTGGAGGTCATCATCATCGATCAGATCAGTGGGGGTACGCTTCTTCGTCGAGACAACATCGCCATCCTCACCTGACCCCGCCTTGCCTTTCCCATCGAAGTCATCATCGTCATCAGGCACGACCGTCTTCGGCTTCTTCGCCTTCTTCTTCTTCTTCTTTTTGGGGAGGTCGTCGTCGTCATCGCTCCCCACTTCAGCCCCGTCGGCCCGGCCGGTCATCTTGTCCTTCCGCCTCTTGCGTGCTGCTTTGATATCATCATCATCGTCGTCACCCGCATCGCTGCCTGTGGTAGGCTTCTTCGTGCGAAGGTCAACCTCGTCACCATCAACAGCCTTCTTCTTCGGCTTGCGCGTCACGAGGTCCTCCACGTCGCCATCCACGTCCCTCCTCGGCTTTTTCGTCGGGACGGCATCTCCATCCTCGTCGACCGGCTTCCGGGTCTCCCGTGGAACAATGTCGTCGCCATCGTCAATACGGCTGCGCTTCCGCTTGCTTGGTGTGGGGGTCGCGGCGTCCTCATCGTCGGGCACCACCTTACGCTTCTTCTTCGGTGCAGGTGCCAGATCATCCGGGTCGGCGGTCGCCGTCTCCCCCATGGTCTTCTCTGGCAGCATCTCGTCAGGGTCGACGGCAGTGGCTTTCTTCGATGTGTTGGTTGCCTCGCTCGCTGTCGCATTGGCATCGACAATGGTGGCATTGGCGGCAGTGGTGGCGTTTGTGGCATCGGTCGCAATGGTAGCATTGATGTCGCTGGCAGTAGCATTCACTTCCACGGAAGCGTTCGCAGTGGCATTGACGGTAGCTGTTCCGTTGGACATCGCGGTGGCGTTACCACTGATGTCCGTTGCGTTCACCGCGACGCCCTCCGCCTCTGTCACATTCGCTGCTGCCGGGGCTGTTTCGTTCGCAGTGGCGGCAGTCGCGTTGCCCACAACCTCAGTAACATTTGTGGCATTGGTGCTGTTCGCACCCTCCACAACCTCAGCCACGGGGACGCTTGCATTGGCATTTGCACCGGTGGCGTTGGATTCACCAGTCACCGCCGGCACTTCCACACCAGCCTCAGTCGCGTTGGCCACTGCTGTGGCATTCGCCTGTGCTGTGGCGTTCGCCTGGGGAGCATCACCTGCCTCTGCCTTGACAGCCACGGGCTCCTCCTTGGCCGCATCGGCTGTGGTGTTCGGCGCAGCGCCACCCGCCTCCGTCGTGCTAGGCACCGCCTGCGAACCCAGCGCAGCATCTGTCACATTGGCAGTGGCGTTGCCCTGCTTCAGGTCAGTCTCAGCCGCAACATCCGTTGCGTTGGCTGTGGCCACCGGCACTGCCTCCGTCGCGTTTGCCACCGCCGGCACCGCTTGGGGCGACGATTCACCCGCACCCCCCTCGACCTCAGGCTTCTTCGTAGCCTCAGAGTCCACAGGCTTCTCCGCCATGCCGCCTTCCGCTGCAACCGGCTTGGCTTCCGCAGACTTCTCGCTGGATGCCTCAGCAGGCTTCGTGTCCACAGGCTTCTCCTCGCCAGCTGCTTCAGCAGGCTTCGTAGCAACGGCCTCCTCAGGCTTCGCCCCCCCAGCATCACCGCCCGGGTGTGCCTCAACAGGCTTCTCACCCATCATTACTGGCGACCCCTCTTCCGCAGAGCACAGCGTGGCGGCAAGCACAGCCGCAGCCATATGCAAACGCATGTTAAACCGACCCTCAGGGGCGGGTGGGCCCAGCTAGCGAACCCTATCCTGTGCAGTTTGTGAAATGATGGTTGGAGGAAAACATAAGACGAGACGCCACATATACAGGAGGCAGTGGGCTGTGAGCGCGCTGCCACACAAAGAATGCGTAAAGTGGGGGAGGGTGGGCGGTGGGGTGGGGCGTGGCGGGGATGGGCAGGAGGGTCCACCCAACGCATTGGCTACTGTGCAGAAGAAAAGGCGTAAACAGCCCTGCCCTGAGTGTGGTGGTGCAGCCAGCACCCCTTGGCAGGGTCTACTGCAACAAAGTGCCTGGGGGGGCGGGGGGGGCTCTAAGGGGCTAGGCTAAGCCGGGGGGCGCGTCTGTTCTATGCTATTGTCGCGCATGTGCGCGTGTGGGGGAGAGGTGGTGTTGTGTTGAGGAAAGAGGTCTGTTAGATCATCACGTGCATGTTCCCAGGGTTGCGCGAAAGCCCCGTGCGCCCGGTGCTCACACGGGGTGCGACCTGTGTGGGGTGTGGGGATGGGGGGTGTTGTGTCAGCTTCGAGAAGCATGGTATGGCATCTGCACCCTGGAGCCCCATCCGTCTCTCGAAGGGACGGCGAGTCCATCCCCAGATGTATCCAAAACCTGCCGATGCAGGGCACCGCCGCCCCCCAACCAACAACCCTGTGGGAACAAACCCTACCCACGTCAAGCCCAACGCCTGCATACATGGTTTGAGGCGGGCTGCCCCCTGGAAGCTGCTGCCCCTGTTGAGCTGCGGCCTTCAGGCTTCACCTCCTCATGCACTTTGCTGCGCGTCGCCGTGACCCCAGTCGTGGTGTGCCCACTCGCCCTGTGTGCCCCTGTGCCAGCCACAAACGAGGCGCGGCGACGCGGATGCACCTGCGGGGCGTTGCTGGTGTGCACACGCGTCGGCGGGGTCCGGCTGCGCGGCTTCTCTCTTGCCGCAGCACCCACGCTGTGCTGGCGCGCTGCAGGCGCAGGTGCCGCAGCAGCCGCAGGCGCAGCCGCTGCCGGCTGCGGCACGGCATGTGTGGAGTTGGACGCGCCAGACCTGATGCTGGTGGCGGTCGTCTGCCGGGAGTACGCCTGATGCGGCGCTACGGCACCCCCACCCCCCACCGCGTGCAGGCCGCTGCGCCCTGCACGCGCCCCACGCGTCACCGTTGGTGACTTGCTCTTCCGGCGCGGCCGCTGCGGGGAGAAGCTGGTTTTCCCCAACTCCCGGTACAGCCCCTCCGTCTCATACAGCAGACTTCGCCTCTCCTCCTCCTTGCGCTGCAGCTCGCGCTCCATGGTGCGCTTCTCCGAGGACAGCATGTCCACCTGCAGGGCCTTTTCGCGCAGCTGCTTGTCGAGGCTCTCCTTCTCCGCGCGCAGCTGTGCCTCCGACTGCTCATGCGCACGGAGGTACTGATCCCTCTCGCTGTTCGCCTGGCTGTGCTTCTTCCGCTCGTCAGCAAGCTCCGAGCGGAGGGTCTCCACCTCGCCCTTCAGCATCTTGACAAGCCCAATCAGCTCGTTGCAGACATTCTCGTCGACGCTGGTCACAGCCCCTCCAGAGAAGGAGGACGACGACGTCGCCGCCGTGTTGAAAGCAGGGGGCGATGCTGCCGCGCTGAGGGTCGGGGTCTTGATGGGCGTCGGCTGGGGTGGCGCCTGCACCCGTGGCTGCGGCTCGCCAGGGGGGCTGTTGGAGCTGCCTTCGTCGGGGGAGAAGGCCAGGACGCTCGCCACATCGCGGACCGGGGTAGCGGCACCCTGCGACACGACGCGGGGTGTGGGCTGGTAGAACAGTGCTGCCGTTGATAGCATGTGTGCTGAGGCTTGCAGAGCAGTTGGGCTCGGCGACACACACGCAATGACTCGTGTCGACCAGGCTCGCCCCTGCAGTGCATCCACCAGCATCTGCACTGCCCACGGCAGGCCGCTCAGGTCGGGTGGTGTGTCGGTGCCGCCTTCGGAGATCTCCTTCCCGAGGTCGCGCAGCGAGGTTGCAACGACCGAGGTGCTCGATGCCGTGAAGGGCTCCACCTCGACAAAGAGGGCGATGGGCGAGGTGTCGATGTTGGAGGCGTCCCGCTTTGCCACCCGCATGGCAAACATGGTGCTGCCGCGCGGGGTGACGGAGTTGCGCAGCATATTCAGGTTGTAATGCATGTGCAGCACCAGCTCCCACAGCTCCGCCCACCCCGGCACGGGCCCTGTGAACGTGGGGCCCAGCCCGTCTTCCACAACCTCGTTGTCCGCCAGCACGTTCAGGGCGGTGCCGTCCGGCAGCACCTCCACGGCAGCCACCGCCACCTGGTTGATCGCATCACCCTCATCCCCCCCAAACGCCTCCCACAGCGTCTCAAAGAACAGCGGCAGGATCGCATCTGATGGCGACACACGCTCCCCAGGGTCGCCAAAGAGAAGATGCGACTTTCCAGTCACACGCGCTCCCAGCGCCGCGACGCAGACATCCCGCCCCGAGAGATACTCCTCGAGCGCAGGCAGGGCGATGTCCTTGGCGACTGTCGCCGCGGTGGTTGGGGGAGGCCCGTTGCGCAGCATGCCCTTGGGTATGCCCCAATAGCAGTTTGTGAAGGGTTTTGAGAGGCGTGCAATCTTCTCTCGCGTATCCACAGCCGCGGCACGCCCCGTGCCCCGCTCGAGCACCCCGATGTTGCGGATGGTGCCGTTGGTGAAGGCCTCATCACTGTCACCCTCTGCGGTTGCAACCAGCACCGCGCTCTGCACAGGCACGCCCAGCCGGTTGCAGGCATCTACCTCGTGCACCAGGAAGGGTCGCACAGAGGCATATGTCTCGATGCGCCGCATGTCGGAATGGAGGCCGTTGGAACAGCCTTTAGAGCAGCACCCGGGTCTACTGCGCCATCTGACAGAGGTATGCGGGTGGTGTGCAGGGTGGCAGAGCTGAAAAGCGAGCAGGAATGAAAAAGGGGACCGGGGGATGAGGGACGGGGAAGGGGGGGGGGGGGGGCGAGGTAAGGGGCTCCGACAAGGGGGCTGTCTCCTTTTCGCTCTGGTGTGTGTGTGGGGGGGTGGGGTAGGGTAGGGTGTCCCCCCCCCCCCCCCCCCCGCCCGGTGCCCCTGTCCCTGCCCCAGCATCGAAGGCATCGAGGGGGAGGGGGGAGGGCATGGTATGTGCCAGAATTCTGCCAGAAAGCGAAAAAGGCGGCGGTGTGAACCACTGCAGGGTTTGCGGGGTCTATGCCACACTGCCACACCCGCGCCCTTCACTACGTTACCCCTGTTCCGACATATTTTCCCACATCGTCGAGGGAGGGGGAGGCTTTAGCGCCTCTTCGGAAGATCGCCTCTGCCCAGCAAGCAATGCAGAAGGTATATGGAATATGCGGCAACCCACAGGATGGGTGATTTGCCGACACCCCGAAGGAAACACGCTTCAATCTCCCACAAGATGCGGAGAGATCATGAGACGAAGCGATTCCTGCGGATGCCGGATCTGCTCCAGGGTTGTGAGCACACCACATGCCCTGTTGCCCCGGCGTGCGATATCAGAGGCAGCAGTGTTCGCCAAGCCCTGTAGGCCTTCGCTCTGTGACAAGCTGTGGCAGTGTGGCAGCGAGCAGAGGCGGTATGTTCTCCGCAATAGAGTGGAGTCCCCTGTGCGAGAAACCACACCCATACATACACAGTTGCACAAGATGTGGTCTTTTATTCGGGGGCAAATGCACTGCATATCACTCCTGCACGTAAAACGAACCCTCATGCTGCACCACTCCACACCCAGTGATTCCCGCAGCAACAAGGAGGAAGGATGGAGAGATCGCAGGGGAGACACAGCTTGAAGGGCTGGTGAGCTCCCCAACTCAGTTTGAAAATCGTAGCGAGGGCAGAAGTGAACAGGAGGTTCTTTTGTCGAGAACGGCAGAATTTGCTGGCACTGAGGGCAGGGCGTGGTGGGGAGGGAGGGAGGGGCTGGGGCAGAGCCGGAGAAAAAAAACGAAGCGGTTGATGAAAAAGATCTAACACGAATCTAGAGATGGGTGACGTAGCTATGGGGTGTGGCGAGACGAGAAGTGGCGGTGGGAGGGGGACGGGCCAGGGGTGGGGTGGGGTGGGGTAGGGTAGGGTGTGGGGGAAACGTTCGTACAATCAAAGAACGCAAATCCGAGTTGTTTTTGGGGAATGGAAGAATAAGCGCACGGCCTAGAGAGAGATGGGCAGAGTTCCAGCTTGCCCGTGTCAGGACCAAGATTGGGTCAGGATCCAAAAAAAAACATACTCATTTTGCTTGGTAGAAGCACCATGTCCAGCAACTGTTGAAAACAGTTCCTTGCGCCTCAAGGCTATAGAGGCCCTGCGAAATGACACATCGGTGTTGATCCCAAATGTTCAGCTGTACGACATTTTTTCCTTTTACTTCGCGACTTCGCCACGCTTCTCCATGCGCCACACTCAGGAACTCGTAAAAAAAACGAATACCCGAGCCCCCGAGCCCCTCCCTCTCCCCTGGAGATGGCTCGACACACCATAGTATGCACGCCACTCTGGCACACACGTGAATCCATTTGTCGCAGTGCAGAAGGCAGACACACACACCTCGATCAACCTGCACCTTGATGCCTGTCTCCACTGTGCGCACACCGACCCCCCAGGAAGACCGGCATAAAATCATAGGATATTCACAGAACCTTACAGAAGCTGATGTACAGTGTAAGCACGTGGGTGTGTTTTCAGAAAAAGATCCACATTTAAAACACTCACTAACCGCTGGCGGGATAATCCAACGAACTTGGCTGGGGCATGGCTGAAGACGGGATACTTCTTTTGTTGAACAATTCTGGAAAAGTTCAGCTCTTGCACCTCGCGAACTCCTGCCAGAAGGGGCGCCGTTTCGAGCTGCCAAATGTGTCAACGAGAGGTCTGAACCCAGGCATCCCTGCCCACGGGTTGCTTGGTTGGGTTGCCGCCCCGAGGCCCCCGATGTGATGAGCGTCCAAAGCCCAACACAATGAAAGCCGGATGGTCTGGATCGTCCAGCCCTTCACCCCACCAAGCCACCCCCCACCCCCCCGATCCGTTTCTGCCACAACACCACAGCTGGCCTTTGTCTTCAAGGGTGGAGGGCAGGGTTGAGGGAGACGGGTGTATTTTTCTGACCAGGAAACTTCCCCGGAGATCGTATATCACACGGTGTGCGGGCTCTGCCTTTCATTTGTCGGGCATTTCCACTTGCAACACATCCACCTGCCGCCAGGGCAACTCGCAGCCAAGGGTGGTGTGCGCAGAGCCAAGGGCCCGCCGGTGGTGTGCGTTATGTGTGCGGTTATCGAAACCGCAGGGAAAAAAAACGACAGGTTTCCCCTCTGACAATACGCCGGCAGGGGGGGGGGGGGGAGAAGAAGGGGAGGAATCGGCAGTGAAATGGAACACTCTCTCGACAAAACGACGGCTGACCGCATTACCACCCCCCCTTCACCCCTCCCCACCTCCAAGCGGAATCTCCACCAAGCGATGCAGGAGAATCCCCCCTCCCCCCCTCCCCTTTTCTGCCCCAGCCCTCACCTCATGCCAGTATGACAATACCGAAACTGCACCCTCCCCCACCACCACCCCCCTCAACGCCTCACCCGCACCTCCGCTTCCTGCCAGACAGGAATCGTCGGGGCTTGAGGGTGAGTCACTTCAGAGCTCCTGCGGGCCACCACCACCAGGGGGGCTTCTGGAGAGGGTATGGTAGGCGATGAGTCGAGCAGCCCGTCCATCAGGCTACTTCGGGCACGCCTTTCGGAGGCGGATGGGCTGGCGAGGAAGGGGGGCGGGTGAACCAGCACGCCGGCAAGGCTCCGGGAGAGGATGCCTGGGGCGGGCTCTGTCGGGGATGCAGCGCACGATGAGGATGCGAAGGCGGTTGTCATGGAGGTGCGCCGCTTCTTCTGCACGGGGCGCCCCTCATCTCTCAGGTCGTCGCAAGGCGCCGCTGTGTCCTCCGCTGGGGGTGCAGGCGAAGGGTCGCTCCCCCGCATGCACATGTCGATACCCGACAGCATAGAGCTGAGGTCAAACGCCGCAGGGGGCGGGAGGGTGCTGCTCTGCTCAGCCACCGGCGGTGCCGGTGGGGGCTCGAGCTGTCGAAACGAACGTTTCTTCGACGCTGCCGTTGCGATGCCCAGGCGCAGGTCCTCATCGCCGCTGCTCATGCAGTCGCTAAAGGAGAGGCTGCAGGCGCCCGCCTCGGTGTTTTGGTCCAGACACCCCAAGGGGTGTCTGCCCTTTCGTCGATCCTTTACAGGCGCCCAGAGGAGATTGTCCAGCTCAGACACACCCTGGGGTGACAATGGAGCCCCCCGCAGTGGACATCTCGCCTCCATCGGAAGGTGTGAATGGAGAGACAGCGTGGGAGCGGGGGAGGGGGGGGGAGGTAGTGGGGTGTGTAGGCGCAGTATCGTCCCTTGTCGTTGCAAAAAAAAGGCAACGAAAGTCGCCTCGCCCCCCCCTCTCCCCCCCTCCCTCCCTGAGCCTCTGGCGTAAAGAGGGGGGACGTTTCCGGTTGGCTTTCTACCGAATCTAAAAAATATATGCGTGGGGTGAGTGGGTGGGTGGGGGATGGGGACTCTAACAAAACGCACGGGGGTGTTAGCTGTGGGGCGGGGATGAGAGAGGGAGAGGGAGCGGGGGAATTGGGGGGGAGAGGGGATGCTCTTGCTGTGTAGGCTATACGGGCGTGAGCCCGCGCCCGCTTTGTGGCCCGAAGGGCCCAGCACGGGGTTTCCTGTGAGGGGAGTGGTGTAGTGTGGTGTGAGAGCATCATGCTGTTTCGGGCGGAGGAGCTGCAAAGTTGAATAACGCGCGCAGGGAAAATGGGGTGGGTGGGGGGTGGGGGTGGCGGTTGCTGTCTCAAACAGGCACACTGTATACATCCTGGCACTGCAATCGTATTCTGCTGGTTGCGACAAGGTTCGCAAGATCCGGTCAAAAAGGGAGGTGCAGAAAGCTGCACCCAGTGGGTTTTTGCGCCAGCCTGTCAGCCACGCATCTGTGAGGCCTTGGCATGGGTGGAGCAGATACACCCACCTGAAATGCGGAGTTCGGAGTTCGCACAGGTTTTTTTTGTTGCGTTTCGCAGCACCCCAGAGTATACCCTGCCCTCCCCTACCTTACCCTACCCCCCCCCCAACCCCAAGGACCCGACTGTGTTCACTTTCTCTTGCATTTTTTTCCATTTTTTGTTCGACCCAACCCTTCTTCTGCCTGTAACGGATGATAACGGATATATGAAGTACTACGGACATCACCCCCTCCCCCACCCTCTTCTTGAACGCAATGAATGATTTCGGCGACTGACGCCTCAGCGGTGCCCTCGGGGGCCATTGCGATGTCTCACCTCCCTTACCAGAAATGGGACCCATCGCTGTTGCAAAGAACAGCCCACACCCGCCCCGACCCCAATGCCCACATCGTGTGATGCCTGAAGCCACTCTAAGCTAACGGAAAGCTGATACCGCGGGGCTGCGAGTGTATAACCCGTCAAGACCCCTCGACCCACAGCTGACTCGTGAATCTTTATTTTCAGACGGCTCGAGATAACACCATTCTGTTGAACTGCGCACCCGTCCCCCGCTCGCTGGGTACTATAGTGTCATGTTGGCCTACTCGTGCCCGTCCTTTGGAGGAACAGGGCAGGGATAGACTTTTCAATAGAGGGTTCCCCCATCCAGGCTGCCTGGGCATGTGAAGGACAGACGCACCCTCATATCTCACATCGGCACAAAAGAGCTGCGATGGGAGACGGCACACCACAAGACGGCTGCAACCTTGGCGGCACAGCCGCAAAAAAAGGAGGGGGGGCTGGCAAGCGGGCTGCCCCACAACTGTTACGAACCCTCAACGAGTTTTGGCCAAAAAGAAACCAGCGGAAGAAATAAGCACCCTCACCCGAGAAAAAAAAATGCCTGCTAGACGGTTACATAGCTAGAGAGGGTTCTTTGTGCGCACAGGCGGGGAGTGTGACGTGCCTCTGCAATCAAGTGTGCACAAAATTTGCTCCGGGGGCGAGAAAGCACAAACAAACATAACGGAATGGTTGAATCGAAGACTGATGGGGTGGGCGGGGCGGGGGGGAAGAGTGGGAACGGGAATACGGGGCCGAGGTTGGGGGAGGGGGACACTGACCACTAACAATAGTACATGATAACGAGTGGGGAGGGGCGAGGGTATGCTTCTCTCTCACAAACGGTGCAGCCAAACCCTGCGGCGCCACTCACGCACAATGTATCGAGAGAGCCTCACTCAAGCTCTGCCACGCCACTGCTGCTTAGGGGGTGCCTCGGAAAAGAATTGATGGTGCCCGGTGGCCTGTAGTGACACCTTCAGTGCCACGGACAGCCACATTCTATTTGATGGAGGAATTGTCCTCAAAATAAAACCAACGGATACTCTTTGCACAGGAGACACATAATAGAACCACCTCTGCAAGGCTCGCAGCAATTCAGACCACCCCACCCCTCTCGACAACTGCAACAGCTGGGTCCGAGCGCGGTGCAGTAGAGACCCTGGTGGCCCCTGGTAGGCCCGCTGGTAGGTCACAGCGACAGCTTCCACGCTAGATTTTTTTTGATGTGCCGTGCAGAGTGTACGTATTTGGTTTCGAAAACCCATAAACCAGGTTCGACCTGTCTCGTTGAATCGCCCCCGCCAAGCATTTTACCGTTCATTTTTTTAGCCGCTGATAAAAAAAAAGGGGGGGGCTGCAGCCACCACAACACATTCAGACACAACTCACTCCAGGCAGGATGGTGTCTGCTGGTTTGCACCACATCGTCGGTGCGTCGTGGCGGTGGCAGTGGCAACCCGGCACTCTTCCGCGGAGCAGAAACGGGGGTGAGGGCAAGCAAAAAAATATGAGTGGCGGTGGTGGTGGGCAGGGGAGGGGAGGGGAGGAGGAGGGTGGCGTGAAAATGCCCGACGGATTAAAAGGGGCTGGTGGGAGGGGCGGGTGTGGGGTGTGGGTGTGGGGTGTGTGCATGCCAGGGTGTGGTATATATGTTTGTGTTTGCTGCCATCCTTCGCCTCGCGCCACATTTCGTTCTGGCATTTTCTTGTCAGGAGGGGGACACTTTTCCTCTCCCGCACCCCGTTTCTTTGCTGCTGCTTTTTGGAAACAGGGCCAGGCAAAACCATTCCCGGTTTTCGGCGGGTGGTGCGTGTCTTGGCACACAACGAGGCTAGTGGTGACGTACAGCTGTGGCATCTCCGTTTGCGACTGTGAAGGGCCAACTCCTGTAGGGAACCCCGACAGGAGACATCATCCCGGCTGCCAGGAAATGTATGTTCAGCACGTTCACACGGCTTCGGCCTGTCCAGGCAGGGTTTAGTAGGGCTAGAGTCACTCAGCAAAATATAGCAGAAAACAAACTCACTCGAGACAGACCGAACTGCAGCCGGTACAGGGGAAGGGGGTTATGGGCATGCTTTGAGCCCCAGAAGCTGCGGTGCATGCTGGCCGGTGGGTATGGCATGGCTTTTGTAAACAGCACGGATGGCCTCGGCGTGGCTCTCCTCCTCGATATCGGTAAACCCGTACTCCAGGCACGACCATTGCTTTGGCTGTGGCGTCGGGAAGAGGGGTAAGAGTGGGCCCCTGCTGGCCACCACACCGCGATGCTTGCCTACGCCTGCTCGCCCATACACCCTCGATTGCATTCAGAAGTAATCTGCAAAGTTAACCTGCCGACCATGCATGAGGTTCGCTTCATGCCTTCCGCTTAGGAGTCGAGATCGCAGCAGATTGGAATCAGGCACCCAGCCCAAACTGCGGGGCCGTCCAGGGACCCATCATCGGGTGGAAGAGCGTCCGGCGTGAGGTGTTTGATTTTACAGTCGCATTTTACAGTTGCATCGGTTCGGGCTCGGCGGGGCAGGAGGAAAGGGGTGATATTTGTCGCACAGCGTCACCTCGGGCTTGTTGTTTTGCCAACTCGGCTGCTGGCTGCTGCGCCCCTCGGCCGCCCTGCGTGTTTCGCAGCACAGGGGAAGGGGCGGGGGGGTAGTCGGGGCACGCAAGAAGGAGGGAGGAGCAGGGCCGGCATCGCCCCACACCCCCCCCCCCTCCTTCCCACCCCCTCCCCTATCTCTCCCACTCCAACAACGCACCCCCCGTTGCAAGACACCAGCCCCTCCACAACACCCACGCAAGACCGTGCGGCAACAATTAGACGGGGAGTGGGGGAGCGGTGGGTGGGGGGAAGGGGGGACGCACTCTGCCGTCCGCGCCCCGCACGCCTCCTGCAGCACGTGCGCTGTCCAGACAACGCAAAAAAATCGATTTGGAAGTGAAGGGGGTTCGTTGAGGACGATGCGTGAAATGCAGGGGAGGAGGAGTTCGGGAAGGGGTGTGCGGTGTATGTGTTGGGTAGTATAGGGTGCAGTGGGGGATGGGATGAGGCTGACTGAGGCGATACGGTAAAGCAAATCAAATCAAATCAAATGGGGGCCCTCGCTACCAAGTGTGACTGAGTGAGAAAAAGTGAGAAGTCAGCCATGTTTGGCTGACAACTGACGACTCGTGACTCACAGTGACTCGTAGCGAGGGCCCCCAATCAAATCAAATGGGGGAAAAAAAGAGCAGCGTGTGCCCCATTTTCCCCCCCTCTGGGCTGAACGGCTCCCTCCCACACCCACCATCCGACATGGGGTTTGGGTGCAGACCCAGAGAGAGAAGGCGGAATATAAGCAGGCCTGTGGGGGCCTTCGCTACCAAGTGTGACTGAGTGAGAAAAAGTGAGCCACGGCCCACTTCCCCTCACTGACTGACGAGCTGTGACGAGCAGTGACTGGTAGCGAGGGCCCCCTGTCGCTAACTTTTCGATTTTGGAGATTTGGTGGGTTGACGCTCCTGTTTTGGGGGGGGATCAGGGGGGAAAACACTAGGGGTCAATTTTTCTCGCGCGCGCTTCGCGCGCGCTCGTGTTGTTGCCAAATTTTCCCATCGGTGGACCACTAGGTGGGCACGGTGTGAGGCGCTGGGTTCCTTCCGTGGTTCCTCTCCCGCTCGCGCCGTCGGGTGCCGGAGGAAACCAAAAAATGGCTTTCGGGACCATGATTTCGACGCTGCCCCCTGATATGTCACGGCCGTCAAAGCGCAAGGACTTGGTTACTAGACGGGCACGCGAGATGGGGGGTCTGGGGGGCAGGGCCCCCCAGCCGCCGGAGGTCACGGTAGTGAGCATCTGTTCATTGTGGGCGTACAGATTCTGTGTGAGTTGGCTGCGTCCTCCTGAGGCTACTGGAGTGGGTGGATTCCCTGACCCGGTGGGAATCGAATGACTTGAGTACGAGACATACGCCACAGGGGGGTCTGGGGGGCGGAGCCCCCCAGCCGCCGGAGGCCACGGTAGTGAGCATCTGTTCCTGCAAAACCATACTCTCTTCGACGTCGACCCAGTGAAAGTGGGTTGACGCTTGGTCGACGCTTGGTGAGCGTCGACCCAGTGTAACCGGGCCAACGCTAGGTTAGCGTCGACCCAGTGTAATAAATGGGTTGACGCTTGGTCCAGGCTTGAATGGCAACCCAGTTCCACTAGGTCGACGCTCCAAGCCTCGACCAAGCGTCAACCCAGTCCACTGGGTCGACGCTGGGTCGACGCTTTTTTATGGGGGGGGAAACCCAAAATCACTGGGTCGACGGTCGACGCTTAGCGACATGCCTGGAATATAAGAGAGAAATGGAAGGGGGGGGGGGGGGGGTGAATGTGAGGAGTGAATGCGACGCGGAGCCCACCCACCCATTTCCCTTTTGCATCGGGGATGGGAAGATGCAAGCAGGAAGGAGAAGAAGGGGGTTTTTGTCGATCGCGGGAACACCCCTCTCCCCCCCTTTGGGGGCAGAAGGGGGGGAAAGCAAAATAAGGTGTGCTGGGTGTCATCCCAGAGCACATTGTATGTCGGATTTTTTTTCAGGCGAATCAAAAGTGGAAGTGCGAAGTTCTTTACAACGCCCCCCCTCCCCCCCTTTGGATGGATGCCATAAGTGGAACCGCTGATCCGTGCAAGGCTGCACTCGAAAGAGAGGCCGTTCAACGGGTCAGCCCACCAAAAGCCGGGAGGAGGGGCAGGGCGAGGAGAGCAAGCCTCCACAACCGCAGCCATCACCCATTCCCCCTCCCCTCCAACGATGGGGCATTTTATCTTTTTGAATCGCCGTGCCTGTTAAATTCCTCCGCCGTCCCGCCCCTCACCCTCCCCCCCCCCTCCGATTGCTGCTGGTGGCAAAAGGAGCTCGGGGCAGCTCTGCTGAGCATGCTTGCAACGCAGAGGCGACGCCACAGGCGAGCGCGCTTAAGACGCCTCAGTCACAAGCTCTGTGGAGAGCGCGGGAGGGTCCTGGTTGGGGGCAGGCTGGTCGCCGCCGGCGTCGTCGTGGTCCCGCTTGCTGCGGCGGCCGCCGCTACGCTCCTTGCGTTCCCGCCTCTCCCTCCGGCGCTTGGTGTCGTGCCGGTCGGGGGATTCGTCACGGTCGCGCTTGTTGTACCCACGGCGCTCATCACGCGGGTGCTGGTGGCCCCTGCGGCTGTCGCGGCGGTCGCGGTGCCCGTCATCCATCCTCGTGTCGTTGAAGCCCCTCCTCGCGTCCCGTGGGGGGTGCGCGTCCCGCCTGTTGTGCATCTGGCTCTCAAGGCTCTGCACCAGCTGGTCACGCACGACACGGGGGTCCTCAGTGGGGATGGGCACAGGGGTGATGTGTGCCGGCGGGCCGAAGTTGAAGGCAGGGCGTGTCGGACCCAGCGGTGCCCCCCCGCTGACCATCGCCGAGGCAGCTGTGGAGGAAGCAAGGAGGGAGTGGTGGGTGATAGGAGGAACGAAGGAGCTGACCCCCCCCCTCCCTCAGTCAACAACGCAGGTGAAATGTCATAGATGGCAGAAAATTAATTTTTGTAATTGGGGGCCTTCGCTACCAAGTGTGACTGAGTGAGAAAAAGTGAGCTCCAGCCCACTTCCCCTCACTGACTGACGAGCTGTGACGAGCAGTGACTGGTAGCGAGGGCCCCCATTGGGGGCCCTCGCTACCAAGTGTGACTGAGTGAGAAAAAGTGAGAAGTCAGCCATGTTTGGCTGACAACTGACGACTCGTGACTCACAGTGACTCGTAGCGAGGGCCCCCATTTTTAATTTTTGCTCCGCGGGGGCCCTCGCTACGAGTCACTGTGAGTCACGAGTCGTCAGTTGTCAGCCAAACATGGCTGACTTCTCACTTTTTCTCACTCAGTCACACTTGGTAGCGAGGGCCCCCCGCGCGAAAAGTTAATTTTTTGAAAAATTAATTTTAATTAATTTCCGGGGGGCCCTCGCTACCAAGTGTGACTGAGTGAGAAAAAGTGAGAAGTCAGCCATGTTTGGCTGACAACTGACGACTCGTGACTCACAGTGACTCGTAGCGAGGGCCCCCCCGGAATTAATTTTTCAAAAAATTAATTCCGGAAATTAATTGCAGTTAATCGCCCCTCCCCAGCTACGCAAGGTGAAAAGTGGGAAAAATCGGGCAGTTCGATAGGCCACGGTCCGGGATGCAGACAGGGGATGAGCTTGGCACAGCCTCTCAAATTCGAAATTTTCTCATGGGGGGCCCTCGCTACCAAGTGTGACTGAGTGAGAAAAAGTGAGAAGTCAGCCATGTTTGGCTGACAACTGACGACTCGTGACTCACAGTGACTCGTAGCGAGGGCCCCCATGGTGTGCGAATGTGTTCAGAGTAACGGAAAATGCCCAAATTTTCGTGTATCGAACGAGTTGGCGAGCAATTCGTCCTTCTGTTCAATTCGACCCAAAACTGCCACCAGCCATTTTATAAGGGCTTCTGGGGGGCCCTCGCTACCAGTCACTGCTCGTCACAGCTCGTCAGTCAGTGAGGGGAAGTGGGCCGTGGCTCACTTTTTCTCACTCAGTCACACTTGGTAGCGAAGGCCCCCCTGGGTGGGTTCTGCTGACCAGAAAAATCGCTGAAAGATGGCCAGAAACCCCCAAAAACCACCCAGAAATGGCCAGAAATCGCTGTTTGGTCACATTTTTCACCCAGGAACACGTTTTTGGGCCTCTGGGGGCCCTCGCTACCAAGTGTGACTGAGTGAGAAAAAGTGAGAAGTCAGCCATGTTTGGCTGACAACTGACGACTCGTGACTCACAGTGACTCGTAGCGAGGGCCCCCAAAATTAACTTTTTAATTTCCAAAGGGGGCCCTCGCTACCAGTCACGGGTCGTCACGGCTCGTCAGTGAGTCAGGGGGCTTTTTTGGCTGGCCTGGGGGGGCCCTCGCTACCAAGTGTGACTGAGTGAGAAAAAGTGAGAAGTCAGCCATGTTTGGCTGACAACTGACGACTCGTGACTCACAGTGACTCGTAGCGAGGGCCCCCTGGGGAGAAGGGTGAATTTTCAGGTTTTTGGCTGACTACGAGTCACTACGAGTCACTTGACTGGTAGCGAGGCCGGTCTGGAACTCCGGGTGGGGACTTGGCACAATATGAGAAAATTCCACCCAGAAGTCCAGACCGGCCTCGCTACCAGTCACGTGACTCATAGTGACTCGTAGTGACTCACAGTGGTCCCCACCTCCTGTAGGGGCACTCCCCGATTCCCCCCAGCAAATTAGTGTACTTGGTTGATTCCCCCCGATTCCCCCCAGTACATTGTCGTACTTGGTCGATTCCCCCCGATTCCCCCCAGTACATTGTCGTACTTGGACGATTCCCCCCGATTCCCCCCAGGACATTGTCATACTTGGACTATTCCCCCCGATTCCCCCCAGGACATTGTCATACTTGGACGATTCCCCCCGATTCCCCCCAGTACATTGTCATACTTGGACGATTCCCCCCGATTCCCCCCAGTACATTGTCATACTTGGACGATTCCCCCCGATTCCCCCCAGTACATAGTCGTACTCGGACGATTCCCCCCGATTCCCCCCAGGACATTGTCATACTTGGACGATTCCCCCCGATTCCCCCCAGGACAATGTCATACTTGGACGATTCCCCCCGATTCCCCCCAGTACATTGTCATACTTGGACGATTCCCCCCGATTCCCCCCAGGACATTGTCATACTTGGACGATTCCCCCCGATTCCCCCTACGAACGACTTTAGTCGAGTGGCTTCGCCACGGTAAGGGAGATTTAGAATAGGGAGGAGCGGCGCGCGCGAGGTTTCTGTTGCTGTTTGCTTGCTGTTTTTGCTGTGTTGTTTCTCATCACTGTTGCTGCATAGTGCAGTTTCCGCCACGTGCGTTGCACGGTTGGACGGGGGCGCGACCACCACCACCCTTCATCAGGAAATCGGGTTGTGTGTGCGTTGGTGCTCGGCCCCTCTCGCCTTTTAAACACCCGCACACACACACAACAATGACAGAGTGCAAGACTCTGGCCGAGCTGGAGGCGCACCTGGAGGGGGGGAAAGGGCAGTCGTACGACTGGTCCCCCCCGACCGCGCAGCTCGCGGCGGTGAACGTCGACGTGGTGCAGGCGGGCCTCGTCCGGCAGAAGGTGCCGTACCCCGCCCTCCTCGGCACCCTGAGGAGCTTGCTCGCGGAGGCTGCGACGAAGAACATCGCGCAGGACCGCATCCTCCCGTCGGCCCTGGACGCGCTCGTCCAGGGGGTCGGCGACTGGTCGGGGATCGCGCTGGTGAGGCTGCTGGCGACGGTGCAGCTGTGCACGGGGCGGCTGGGGCAGGCGGAGTCGGTGGCGCGCCTCCGCGGGGAGTCCACGGCCCCGGTGGCCTCCTCCTCGGTGGCCCCCCAGCAGCCGGCGGCGGGTGGGGGCATGGGCGAGGTGATCGCCCTGATGCACCAGCAGCAACGCCAGAGCATGAAGTTGCTCGAGGCGATGGTGCGCAAGGTGGGCCGCCGCCAGGGGGACAGCGACAGCGAGGGGGAGGCGGAGGAGCCGCAGCGCGCGGTGGGGGCGGAGGGGGTGGTGCGGTGCCCGGGGGAGTGGCGACGCTTCGTCGACGCCCGGAGCTCGCACGCGGACGAGCTCGTCCGGTCGCTGCGCGACAGGCTGCCGAGGCGTGAGGGGGTGGCGCGCGACGGGGCGGAGCTGGCGGTGGAGGCCATCGCGCTGGTCCTCCGGGGGAGCCCGGAGGAGTCGGTCCTCACGAAGCTCGAGGACGCCCTCAGCTATTTCGCGTGGCTGGGGGAGGGGGGTGAGGCGGCCGCCAGGGCGCACCGGCAGCGGCTGGTCCTCCAGGACCACATCCCCCCCGAGCGGCGAGCGGCGGAGGCGGCGGCGCGGTCGGCGGCCCGGCAGGGGCCAAAAAACGGCGGGGCCGGGGGCGGTGGCGGTGGGGGTTGGCGCCCGGGGGGGGCGGCCAGCAAGCCGACCGGGTCGTACGGCGGGGGGGGCGGCCCGCCAACCACGCGCCGCCTGTTCGGCCGCCGCTGACCGGAGGAGGAGCAGGCGCGGGGGGCCCAACCGCGTCTGCGAGCCGATGGGGGTGTGTCCCGACCGCCCTCCCCGCCAAGGCAAGGGTACATGTGGCGGGGCCCTGGCCAGCGAAGGCGCGCGTCCTCGCCCAGACCGCGGCCGGCGGAGCCAGCGAGCGAGGTTGGGGGCGTGCCGGGGGAATTGGGTGCGCCGGTGCGGGGGGTGCCGGAGCGTGCGGATGCGGGGCCGGATGCGGCGGGGCCCGGGTTGACGCGCGCGCGACGTGTGGAGTTGGAGGACGAGCTGTTCCGGGAGCGGGACGGAAAGCAGCTGGGGCGGGCCCTGGCCGAGAGCGTGCAGTGGGACCAGCTGCACACCTTCGCGGTGGGGGTCCGCGGTGCGACGGAACGCGACTGGCTGCGGCGGGCGTACGCGGCGGTGGAGGCGGAGCACCCGGGCGCGCCAGCGGACGAGCTGGTGCTGCGTTTCGCGTGGGGAAAGCTGCGGGGGGGCGCGGCGCCGGGGACGGTCCGCGACTACGTGGGTCGTCTGCTGCGGGCGCTGCAAGCGGATGGGGTGCGGGGTTTGCGGACGGCGCGGGTGTTGGGTGTGCAGAAGGCGCTGACGCGCTTTACGATCATGCTGAGGCCGAGGCAGGCCCCCCCGGTGGACACGCCCGTCGTGCTGCGGACGGTGCGCTCGCTGCAGGAGGCGGGGCACGAGGGCGAGGCGGCGTGCGTGGCGCTGACGTGGGTGACGCGTGCCAGGCTGGCGGACGTCCGCTACACCGTGGTGGCGGACGTGGCGGAGGTGCTGACGGACGACGGAACGGGCCTGGAGGTGTCCATGCGGGAGAAGCAGGCTTTGGCGTGGCGGCCGGTGGTCTGGGTGCCGCCGGGGCCGCTGACAGAAGTGGTGCGGGGTTGGTTGCGGACGAGGCGCCAGGCGGGGGCGCGGGAGTTGTTCTGCGCGACGGAGGGCGAGTACGCCGGGCTGCGCAGGAGGGTGCGTGCGGCGTTGCCGGAGGGGTCGTGGACGCACAGTCTGCGGCGGGGGTCGGCGCAGGTGTGCGAGGAGGACGGCGCATCGTTGGAGGAGCTGCGCGACCTGCTGCGCCACGCGTCGTCGAAGACAACCCGCCGCTACCTGCAGTCGACGTCGACGGCGCAGCGGAAGCGGGAGGCCCGTCTGACGGACGGGCTGCAGCACGCTTATTACTGAGCGTGGTGTTCGGTTCGGGTGCTGCGGCGTACGAGCCGGAGGTGTCCGGTGGCGGGGGCTCCGCGGAGCCGGATGTGTCGCGGGTGCTGGAGGAGATGGCGGGTGTGCGGGAGCCCGGTAGGGGCGAGGGGGTCGAGCTGGACAGGTTCCCGGTGGGGATCCTCGACTTCGACGTTTTGGAACGGTACGCGCCGGAGCGCCGGGGCCTGTTCGCGGTGTGTCGGAGCGTGGGCGCTTTCCGGGCGGAGCTGTTTGCCGACCCGGTGTTGCCGGGGAAGCCGTCCCGTGTCGGGGATGAGGTGGTGCGGGCGGCGGTGGACGCCGGGGTGCTGCGGAGGAAGCGGCGAGCGGAGGGTCTGCGGGGTGTGGTGCCCATCTGGACGCTGCCGAAGCCGTCGGGGAAGGCGAGGCTGATCGCCGACTGCCGGCCGGTGAACTGCTGTATGACCCGGCCGCCGCCGTTCACGCTGCCGTCGCCGCGTGAGTTGGACGCCTTGCTGCTGGGGGGTGACGCGACGCGTGCGGTCGTGGTGGACTTCCGGGGGTTCTTCTGGCAGTTCCCCCTTGACCCGGGGGTTGGCGAGTTCTTCTCGGTGCGGCAGGGCGGCGGGGCTTTCGCGTTCACGCGGATGCCTATGGGGTGGTCGTGGGCGCCGGCGGTGGCGCAGGCGGCGGCGGAGGCGGTGTTGGGGGATCTGCGCGGCGTGTCGGGTGCCGCGTGGATCGACGACGTGGTCGTGCTGGGGCGGGGTGTCGGCGAGACGTTGCGGCGGCGCGACTGGTTCGTGCAGCGGGCGGAGGGCGCGGGGGCGGAGCTCCACCCGGATAAGGGGGAGTGGGAGCCGACTTCGCGGTTCCTGTACGCAGGCCGTGAGTGGGACCTGCGTGCGCGGGGGCGCCGCCTCCCGTTGGAGTGGCGTTTGCGGGTGCGCGCCGAGATTGCGGCGGTGTGTGGCGCGTCGAGCGTTGGGCTGCGGAGGATGTGGCGCGTAGTGGGTGCGCTGGTGTGGGCGTTTTTCGCGTTGGGAGATCGGCTGTGCGACGTGCCAGACCTGATGGATTGGGTGCGGACGCAGGGTAGCCGGGTGGCTGAGGGTTTGTGCGATTGGGAGTCGGCGGTGGCCGTGCCGGGCGCGGTGCGGCGGGATTTGAAATGGGCGGCGGCGGTGCGGTTGGCGACGGATGTGTTTCGTGCACCACGGCCGGTTGTCGGGGCGGAGTCGCTGTTCGACGCGGTGGTGTACACTGATGCGAGCGACGGAGGATGGGGTTGGGTGGTCCAGCTGCGGGCGCAGTGGGGTGCGCATCGGCGCTGGGGCGTATGGGGGCGGCCTGAGGGCATTTTCCTGTTGGAGATGCGCGCGATGGCTTGGGGCGTGGCGGCCGCGGTATCACGCGGCGCCCGGCGTATTCTGGTTGTTGGGGACAACGCCGCCGTCACGGCGGTGTTGGGCAAAGGGCACTGCGCTCTTCGGGTTGGGAATGGGGTCCTGCGGCGGTTGTTCGACCGCTTGGACGGGGTTGGTGCATGTGTGTTCAGTGTGTGGATGTCGACGGATCGGATGCCCGCGGACGAGCTGTCTCGCCGTCTGTGCCGCGGGTCCGACAGAACTCCGTATGTGACGGAGGGGGTCGACGTGCGGCCTGGTGGGTTTGCGTGGGTGGGCTGAGCGGCGCGGAAACTGCGACCCTTGGGTTGTGTGTGCGTTGGTGCTCGGCCCCTCTCGCAGATCTTGACTAGGCAGGCTGTCCCCCCTCCTCTCTCCGGCCCTCTGGGCAAATTATTGCTTTGTTGTGTTTCTCGCGTCGCGCGAAGATACTTGCTCCGCACTATTCACTAAATCTCCTACGAACGACTTTAGTCGAGTGGCTTCGCCACGGTAAGGGAGATTTAGAATAGGGAGGAGCGGCGCGCGCGAGGTTTCTGTTGCTGTTTGCTTGCTGTTTTTGCTGTGTTGTTTCTCATCACTGTTGCTGCATAGTGCAGTTTCCGCCACGTGCGTTGCACGGTTGGACGGGGGCGCGACCACCACCACCCTTCATCAGGAAATCGGGTTGTGTGTGCGTTGGTGCTCGGCCCCTCTCGCAGATCTTGACTAGGCAGGCTGTCCCCCCTCCTCTCTCCGGCCCTCTGGGCAAATTATTGCTTTGTTGTGTTTCTCGCGTCGCGCGAAGATACTTGCTCCGCACTATTCACTAAATCTCCCAGTACATTGTCATACTTGGACGATTCCCCCCGATTCCCCCCAGTACATAGTCGTACTCGGACGATTCCCCCCGATTCCCCCCAGGACATTGTCATACTTGGACGATTCCCCCCGATTCCCCCCAGTACATTGTCATACTTGGACGATTCCCCCCGATTCCCCCCAGTACATTGTCGTACTTGGACGATTCCCCCCGATTCCCCCCAGTACATTGTCATACTTGGACGATTCCCCCCGATTCCCCCCAGTACATAGTCGTACTCGGACGATTCCCCCCGATTCCCCCCAGTACATTGTCATACTTGGACGATTCCCCCCGATTCCCCCCAGTACATTGTCGTACTTGGACGATTCCCCCCGATTCCCCCCAGGACATTGTCATACTTGGACGATTCCCCCCGATTCCCCCCAGTACATTGTCGTACTTGGACGATTCCCCCCGATTCCCCCCAGTACATTGTCATACTTGGACGATTCCCCCCGATTCCCCCCAGTACATAGTCGTACTCGGACGATTCCCCCCGATTCCCCCCAGTACATTGTCATACTTGGACGATTCCCCCCGATTCCCCCCAGTACATTGTCGTACTTGGACGATTCCCCCCGATTCCCCCCAGTACATTGTCATACTTGGACGATTCCCCCCGATTCCCCCCAGTACATAGTCGTACTCGGACGATTCCCCCCGATTCCCCCCAGTACATTGTCATACTTGGACGATTCCCCCCGATTCCCCCCAGTACATTGTCGTACTTGGACGATTCCCCCCGATTCCCCCCAGTACATTGTCATACTTGGACGATTCCCCCCGATTCCCCCCAGTACATTGTCGTACTTGGACGATTCCCCCCGATTCCCCCCAGTACATTGTCATACTTGGACGATTCCCCCCGATTCCCCCCAGTACATAGTCGTACTCGGACGATTCCCCCCGATTCCCCCCAGGACATTGTCATACTTGGACGATTCCCCCCGATTCCCCCCAGTACATTGTCATACTTGGACGATTCCCCCCGATTCCCCCCAGTACATTGTCGTACTTGGACGATTCCCCCCGATTCCCCCCAGGACATTGTCATGCTTGGACGATTCCCCCCGATTCCCCCCAGTACATAGTCGTACTCGGACGATTCCCCCCGATTCCCCCCAGTACATTGTCATACTTGGACGATTCCCCCCGATTCCCCCCAGTACATTGTCGTACTTGGACGATTCCCCCCGATTCCCCCCAGTACATTGTCATACTTGGACGATTCCCCCCGATTCCCCCCAGTACATTGTCGTACTTGGACGATTCCCCCCGATTCCCCCCAGTACATTGTCGTACTTGGACGATTCCCCCCGATTCCCCCCAGTACATTGTCATACTTGGACGATTCCCCCCGATTCCCCCCAGTACATAGTCGTACTCGGACGATTCCCCCCGATTCCCCCCAGGACATTGTCATACTTGGACGATTCCCCCCGATTCCCCCCAGTACATTGTCATACTTGGACGATTCCCCCCAGGACATTGTCATACTTGGACGATTCCCCCCGATTCCCCCCAGTACATTGTCGTACTTGGACGATTCCCCCCGATTCCCCCCAGTACATTGTCATACTTGGACGATTCCCCCCGATTCCCCCCAGTACATAGTCGTACTCGGACGATTCCCCCCGATTCCCCCCAGTACATTGTCATACTTGGACGATTCCCCCCGATTCCCCCCAGTACATTGTCGTACTTGGACGATTCCCCCCGATTCCCCCCAGGACATTGTCATACTTGGACGATTCCCCCCGATTCCCCCCAGTACATTGTCGTACTTGGACGATTCCCCCCGATTCCCCCCAGTACATTGTCATACTTGGACGATTCCCCCCGATTCCCCCCAGTACATAGTCGTACTCGGACGATTCCCCCCGATTCCCCCCAGTACATTGTCATACTTGGACGATTCCCCCCGATTCCCCCCAGTACATTGTCGTACTTGGACGATTCCCCCCGATTCCCCCCAGTACATTGTCATACTTGGACGATTCCCCCCGATTCCCCCCAGTACATTGTCGTACTTGGACGATTCCCCCCGATTCCCCCCAGTACATTGTCGTACTTGGACGATTCCCCCCGATTCCCCCCAGTACATTGTCATACTTGGACGATTCCCCCCGATTCCCCCCAGTACATAGTCGTACTCGGACGATTCCCCCCGATTCCCCCCAGGACATTGTCATACTTGGACGATTCCCCCCGATTCCCCCCAGTACATTGTCATACTTGGACGATTCCCCCCAGGACATTGTCATACTTGGACGATTCCCCCCGATTCCCCCCAGTACATTGTCGTACTTGGACGATTCCCCCCGATTCCCCCCAGTACATTGTCATACTTGGACGATTCCCCCCGATTCCCCCCAGTACATTGTCGTACTTGGACGATTCCCCCCGATTCCCCCCAGTACATTGTCATACTTGGACGATTCCCCCCGATTCCCCCCAGTACATTGTCATACTTGGACGATTCCCCCCGATTCCCCCCAGTACATTGTCATACTTGGACGATTCCCCCCGATTCCCCCCAGGACATTGTCATACTTGGACGATTCCCCCCGATTCCCCCCAGTACATTGTCGTACTTGGACGATTCCCCCCGATTCCCCCCAGTACATTGTCATACTTGGACGATTCCCCCCGATTCCCCCTACGAACGACTTTAGTCGAGTGGCTTCGCCACGGTAAGGGAGATTTAGAATAGGGAGGAGCGGCGCGCGCGAGGTTTCTGTTGCTGTTTGCTTGCTGTTTTTGCTGTGTTGTTTCTCATCACTGTTGCTGCATAGTGCAGGGGGTCGACGTGCGGCCTGGTGGGTTTGCGTGGGTGGGCTGAGCGGCGCGGAAACTGCGACCCTTGGGTTGTGTGTGCGTTGGTGCTCGGCCCCTCTCGCAGATCTTGACTAGGCAGGCTGTCCCCCCTCCTCTCTCCGGCCCTCTGGGAAAATTATTGCTTTGTTGTGTTTCTCGCGTCGCGCGAAGATACTTGCTCCGCACTATTCACTAAATCTCCTACGAACGACTTTAGTCGAGTGGCTTCGCCACGGTAAGGGAGATTTAGAATAGGGAGGAGCGGCGCGCGCGAGGTTTCTGTTGCTGTTTGCTTGCTGTTTTTGCTGTGTTGTTTCTCATCACTGTTGCTGCATAGTGCAGTTTCCGCCACGTGCGTTGCACGGTTGGACGGGGGCGCGACCACCACCACCCTTCATCAGGAAATCGGGTTGTGTGTGCGTTGGTGCTCGGCCCCTCTCGCAGATCTTGACTAGGCAGGCTGTCCCCCCTCCTCTCTCCGGCCCTCTGGGAAAATTATTGCTTTGTTGTGTTTCTCGCGTCGCGCGAAGATACTTGCTCCGCACTATTCACTAAATCTCCCAGTACATAGTCGTACTCGGACGATTCCCCCCGATTCCCCCCAGGACATTGTCATACTTGGACGATTCCCCCCGATTCCCCCCAGTACATTGTCATACTTGGACGATTCCCCCCGATTCCCCCCAGTACATTGTCATACTTGGACGATTCCCCCCGATTCCCCCCAGTACATTGTCGTACTTGGACGATTCCCCCCGATTCCCCCCAGGACATTGTCATACTTGGACGATTCCCCCCGATTCCCCCCAGGACATTGTCATACTTGGACGATTCCCCCCGATTCCCCCCAGTACATTGTCATACTTGGACGATTCCCCCCGATTCCCCCCAGTACATTGTCGTACTTGGACGATTCCCCCCGATTCCCCCCAGTACATTGTCATACTTGGACGATTCCCCCCAGGACATTGTCATACTTGGACGATTCCCCCCGATTCCCCCCAGTACATTGTCGTACTTGGACGATTCCCCCCGATTCCCCCCAGTACATTGTCATACTTGGACGATTCCCCCCAGGACATTGTCATACTTGGACGATTCCCCCCGATTCCCCCCAGTACATTGTCGTACTTGGACGATTCCCCCCGATTCCCCCCAGTACATTGTCGTACTTGGACGATTCCCCCCGATTCCCCCCAGTACATTGTCGTACTTGGCGGATTCTCCCCGATTCCCCCCCCAGGACAAAGTCGCCGGAAAAGTCTTTCATGCTCACAGTAGCGGCATCCCGCGCCAGGAGTACTGGTATCAGCAGGTCGGCCCCCTCTCCCCCCCCCCCTCGAGGTTGCTTCCCTCCCTGTGTAGTTGGCCGCTTCTGCCCTTGACGGTCATTGCTGTTGTTCTTCAATCAGATCCCCTGCAGGAGGTTACGTGGATCACTCATTATGACACGGTCCAGGGTCGCGGACCAGCGTTTCGCCGCTTGTGCCGCTGCTATTCGCTGTTTCCTCCGAGACACACAGCCCCCCTTGCGCCTCTGCAACCATCTGGGTTTGTCGGGTTACCTGGAGCCCCTACTGGCCGGAGACGATACGGGGTACGGTAAGACCCTCATCGGACGGGCGCTCAACTCGCTGTTCACTTCGCCGAAAGGTTGGGAAGTCATCCCTGGACTGCTGACGAGGAAGGCGGAGTCTCGAGGCCGCAAGGAGGCTGTACGTTTCTGTGTCCATGTGGGCCTTCCTCTCTGCCCATGTGAACAGTCTGCTCCGCCACCTCAGCCCGCCTCGCGCAATTCGCCTGCTGCGCCCAGACCATCTACTCCTGGTGACTCTACTGCTTCGTCGCCGCGTTCGCCTGCTCCCTCGACGATTCCGGTGCAGCCTCCGCCCCCCTCGATGTCCGCTGACACGTCTCCGATGGCTACTGCTTCCTCCCCGCGTCCGCCACCCCCTCTGTCTTCTGCGCCCCCTCCGGCCGCTACGAATCCGGTGCAGTCTCCGCCTCCCGTCACGACTTCAGATGCTGCTCCCACCACATCGACGCCGCCTGCTGCGCCCGAACCCTCTACACCTGGTGAGGCTACTGCTTCGTCGCGCCCGCCACCCCCTCCGCCCGCCGCTACGAATCCGGTGCAGTCTCCGCCCCCCCCGACATCTGGTAACGCAACGCCGCCCACCGCTTCTCCGAACAACTCGACCACTGCTCCTCTTCCGACAGGTCCTGTCAGGGCCTGTGGCCTGCCGAACCTCTCGTGCACATGCTATCTCAACAGCGTGTTGCAGTTGCTGCGTGGGTCCGCGGCATTCCGCTGCGCAGTGAGAGATGATTCGAATCCGAACGCTGTGTCCTCGGCCCTACGTGACGTGTTCGCACGGATGGACACCCCACAGCCCCGAACAAGGTCATCGAAAAACAAGTGCCCCGTCATCTCCGGGCAGCCGATGCATGCGCTGGTGAAGGCACTGCCACCGAGGTGGCACGACACCACGGTGCAGGAGGACGCGACCGAGTGGATGCGCGCCCTCTTGACTGGGTGCGACAGCCAGGCCGTGTTCCGGCCCTTTGAGTTCCGGCTCCCTGTGGCCACGAAGTGCTCCCAGTGTAATCTGGAGAAGGTCGTCCCCGCCCCAGAGCCTGAGTGGCTGCTGGATCTCCCGATGCGAGAGGGGGATAGGGCAACCTTCTCCAGTCTCCTGGGGACCTTCACCGTGGTCGAGGAGCTGGACAGCCAGAACCGCCTGGAGTGCCATAGCCACATCTGCAAGGGCACCTTGGTGGAAGGCGGTACACGGGCGATCAGGATCACGCCTCCCGACTCCCTCCTGCTCGCAGCCAAGTGGACTGGCTGGGTTTCCAGCGAAGCGTCACCTGTGAAGCTGAAGGCGCGGCTCACCGTCGAGACCCGCATCACGGTGTCCCAGCAGCAGTACTTGCTGAGAGGGGTAGTGGTGCACCGTGGACCAACCACGGCGTGTGGCCACTACGTGGCGTATGTGCGGCAGGGCGGTTGCTGGCGGTCCTGCAACGACGAGTGCGTCAAGGACGTGACCGAGGACGCCATGCTCCGAGCAGTGAACCTCGGCCCGGGTGATGTAACGCCATTCATCGCCCTGTACGAGGCTGTGAAGCCTGCCCGCAAGCCTGCCACAGCGCAGCCAGCCACAACGAAGCCTGCGCCCAAGACAGCGGCATCGAGGCCAGCCACAACAAAGCCTGCGCCCAAGACAGCGGCATCGAGGCCAGCCACAACAAAGCCTGCGCCCAAGACAGCCGCAGCGCCCAGGAATCCTCGTGTCGTGAGCCCGAGATCGGCTGAGATGGCGCCTCCTGCATCGAAGCGCCCTCGCCGCATCAGGCTCAAGGGTGCTGTCCCCCCCGGTTCTGTGTCAACTGCGGCAGGCACCCCGCCCCCGCCCCAGGCTGCTGATCCGGTGGACCCCCGCACCTCCGCTCGTAATGGCTGGGGGGTCAAGTACGTCGCTTTCCTGACGGGGCTGAACAAGGCATACGGGGATTTGAAATCCTCGTCGAACTTCTACGCCCAGCTGGCAGACGCCTTGGTGGCCAAGCCCTTCCTGTGGAACCACTCACGGGTACCCTGTGGCAACAGCGCCTCGCAAGAGACGTACGCGCGGCGCCTCGCCAAGGCCCTGTGCAGCTTCTACAAGGGTCTGACACGCAACCCGAAGAAGTACGGGAAGATAACATCTCTCAGCTTCCCAAAGCTGACAGGGGTGCGGGACGTCACCTCTGCCCTCCGCCAACACATCGCATCGATCGGATCGATTAAAAAAACGGTCCAAGAGTCGCTCGTGGACGACTTCCTCTGCTGTCCGGATGTTGCCGCGACTGTACGAAAGGCAACGTACGACAGCGGACGGACGAAGAGGTCGAGCCAGCCGGCCACCGTTGCGAGTCCGGCGCCAGCAACCCCACGGGCACCAGAAGCAGCCGTTGCCCCCTCACCACCCACCTTCACTGACGAGGCCACTGCAGCGGAGTTCGCGCAGTTTCGGAGGTTCCAGGAATGGCAGAGGGCCCAGAACTCTCCGGCGGTACAGCCCCCGCAAGCATGCTCTCCTCCTCAGCAAAGCTCTCCTTCTCCGCAGCAAAGCTCGACCCCCGACCACGTCTTCTCGGTCGAGCTGAAAAAGAGACGTCGTGCGGACCCTAAGCCCGACCCTGCAGCTGACACTGCTGCCTCCCCCCGGAGCAAGCGCAGGGTGTTCTCCTCGGACTTCGGCGTGAAGCGGCAGCTCTTTGTCGTTGGGTCTCAGAACTCGAAGAACGGCAACGACCCGCGGCAGATCTACCTGGACCCCACCGTGGAGGTGCAAGAGGCTCTGGCGGCCCAGATGGAGGCCTGCGATAAGGAGTACGCCTCCAACTGGGATGCCTTCTTCGCCAAACTCCCCGCGGCAAAAGCCCCCGTGATACCACGTCTGCAGCACGGCTTCCACTCCTCAAAGAAAGACCTCCTCACGGACTGGCGGCGTGCCCACGTCGACCTCTGGCAGGAGGGTGAGCCAAGCTCATGGGATGTCTCCCACCTGGCCGACCCGGAGTTTACCTTTCCAGAGGGATCCTGGCATGTCCTGCACCTGGGCCAAGGGCACCGCAAGCAGCTCATCCAGCACGCAGTGATGGCAAAGAGCCGCGAGAAGCGCCCCACGGATCTCTCGTCACCTGCTGTGGGGCCTTCGCTGGAGGAGCAGACCGCGCTAGTCCTGGACGAGAGAGAGAAGCGCATGGTGGAGAGCGAGGTGAAGAAGCAGCTGTCCGCCAAGAGACCGGATGGAAAGCTGAAGCGCGGCCGGAAGTCGAAGAAGGATGTGAAGGAGAAGGAGGAGCTGACGCAGAAGGTGACGCAGGAGTTCGCAGCGAAGAAGGTGCGTGCAGAACAGGCCTCGGCTGCGGAATCTCCCAAGGAGCGGGTCCAGAGGCAGCTGAACGAGGTGAAGGCGAAGTTGCGCCGCCAGTTTGAGGCTGATAGGGCTCGTGCAAATGACGTCAAGCACCCCTTGATCGGTCTCTCGATAAACGAGATCCTGGCCGAGCAGACGCACGACTGGGACAAGCTGTGCAAGGGGAAGGCGAAGAGTCTCACCGGCTACCCCCCCTACATGCTTGAAATGTTCTTCCGGAAGTACGGGTCAAGCATCTTCACGGAAAAACATCAGTTGGTCGTATTCTACTACCTCTTCAGAAAGCCGCTCAAAACCGCCCTGTCAGACCCCTTCACCTTCGACCTGTCTTCTGACAAGTGCCGCGACATGCTCAACGAAGGGCTGATGTACTGCGGCCTCTTCCTGAACGAAGTCCAGCTTGTCTCTGACAGGCGTATCGAGGACGAGTTCAACCACGCCCCTCTCCTGCCTGCAAGCACCATGCTGATCGACGTCTTCCCGGTGCCCGTCTCCAGAAGCTACCTTTATGCGGCTAACTGGAGCGGGTACTACAAGAGGCCCGTTCTGAAGTTTCAGATGGGCACCAACAAGTACGGCCTCATCGTGTTCTTCACGGGTGGCCATGCTGGTGCTATCCCTGACTCGCACCTGTGGGGCACTTCCTCCACATCCGCATTCGCGCACCAGCCCAACTTGGTGCCCGACGGCGACGTTGTGCTTGCGGATGGCGCATACGCGGGAGCCAAGCAGTGCGTGACTGGGAGTCGCTGCTACTCGAGGAAGGGGGATGAAAACCGACGGGTCCCCATTCCTGACTGTAACCTTCCTGTGGCGGCGCAGAAGATGTACAACGGTTCCCACGGATTCGTTCGTGGAAGGGTGGAGCGGGGAAATGCGCGTGTGAAGGACTTCAAGATCCTCACGTACCCGTACCATCTCGGGGGCGAGGGTGACTCGCAGTTCCTCGCGCTGTGTGGGAGGGTCGTGGCAGAGCTTCATAACTTTCTGTACAAGTATGGCCTCCCCGAACTGCCCATCGGCCCTTACAGGAACCTCGTCGCGGGCCTCATCCCCCAGAAGCCGCGCACTGCCAGCAGAGTGGTTACGGGTGAGCCTGAGGCTGGCAGTGCTCCACCTGCAGCTTCTGCAACGATTGACACCGAGGAGGACGATGCGTCTGTAGATGACGAGGATGAGTTTGGCCTTCGGGATGTGGACGTCACTCCGTGGATGCAGGAGGTGCAGGGCGTGTTGGACTGCTTCCCGGAGAACGGCAGTGGTGAAACCCCAGATGTCGTCGACAAGCTCTTACAGAGCACTGCCGGGAACGATCCCGATGCAGACTGGCACGAGTTCTCCGGTTCGGCGTGATATATGTTCTGCCCCCCCCCCCTCTCCCTTGCTTCTCATAACATCTGTTCCCGTTTGTGATTCGTCTCTGTCTTCTACTTCCACAACCCCCCCCCCCCCACGTACGAGCGAAGCTTGCCTAAACCCCCTGCCCCGCATGAGACTAGTGAGGAAAAGAAGGTGGTGCATCAGCTGCACACCGCACTCCGCTGATTCATCAAGCAGCCCCCCCCCCCCCCGGGGACCCCACTGCGAGTCACTCGCAGTCACTCTGGTTTGCGATTTTTACACCAACTCGCCATAGAGCGACCCAAACCTGCTTTGGGACGAGTCACGCCGGCATAATTTTCGAGATTCGGGGTTCAAATATGCTCCCCAGGCTAGGGACCCCCCAACTCCCCTGACTCTTTTTTTAAGCGTTTTTCCGCTCATTTTTTCTCACTTTTTCTCACCCGGTAGCGAAGGCCCCCAAAAATTAAAAATTAATTTTCGATTATTCGCCGGAACAGCAAAATTAATCAAAATTACTCATAGGGGGCGTTCGCTACCAAGTGTGACTGAGTGAGAAAAAGTGAGCCACGGCCCACTTCCCCTCACTGGCTGACGAGCTGTGACGAGCAGTGACTGGTAGCGAGGGCCCCCATAGTGTCATAACGGCCGTCATGGAGGGAGTGGATTTTCTGAGAATTCACTACCTCAGTTCCCGCTACCGAAATATAAAAACGGCCGTTTTCATGTTTTGTTGGCGAAAAAACGGCCGTTTTTTCCCCCTCCTATTTTCCTTTGGAGATTCGCCTCCTGCTTACCGTACCGAGCTGAGGAAACACACTTGACAACTCCCTGTTGCCTGCACATGACATTGGGCACTGCGATTCTCTGTCGACTGTACAAAGAAAAATGGCTTCCGCCCTGCCTGTCGCTCGACAAGCAGCAGACACCCGAGAGCAGAGAGGAGTGTAGCAGCCCGGTTCGCCCCCGGGTTGTCCCAGAAATCCAGCACACCCTCGGAACGTGGTGGCCTAGTCGTAGATCACCCAGGCCCTGCTCGTGACCTCCCCGAAACAGAGGGGAGGTGGCACCGGAGTTCTGACACCCCTACGACTCATGCGGCCGTACGCGCTCGGGCACAGACGGCGGACCGCAAACCAGAAGGACTTCCCTGATTCCGTGCCGTCCCACCTTCTGCGCATGCGGTCGCCAGCCCAGGCCAGCTCCCCTGCCAGGGGCACGGGGGGGTCGTACTTCCCCACGTCAGACACTTTCTCGATGACATTCTCAATGTCGGTGTACACTGCGTCGACAGGGGCACGCCGTTGGCACACCCAGCTGCGCATCGCAGTACTTCTGGAGCAGCGATGCGAGGGGTGCCGTCAGGCGGACGGCGGCCTGCAGGTGGGACTCGAGCCCAGCGATTTCGTGGGCATCTCTGCCAACCGCAGAAGCGACGCACACGTAGCAGGGCCGCTGTCCTGCAGCGGGCCCGGAAGATTGTATAAATGCCCGGGGACGTGGTGCAAGGTGCAGATCCACTCAAGCGGTGCAGGTAGTGTGTGTCGGAGAGAAGCGGGATCGCACGGCCGGTGGTGCCGTCTTGCTCGCCTGCTTCTCCCTCTCAGCTGCGTCAGAGATGTGGCACATCACATCCTTCAGCGCCAGTGCGGTCGTGAACCCCTCCAGCTGGTGCTGCATATTGCCCGGGATGATCGCCCGTGCCTTCGGGAATAAATCAGCGAAGGCGGTGTCCTTCTCATCCGGGGTGCTGTCGCCGAGATCAAGGGAAAGCTCTGTCGGAAGAGCCCTGATGCCAGTGAGCGACACCCACCTCTGCCTGCACGGTCATCCACGACACACGTGCCTAGATTGGCCGCAACCATGTTCAGCCCCTCCTCGGGACACACTTCTTGACAGCATCATGCACCATGCCAGCCGGTGATCCGGTGAACAACGCACCCCGGGCGATCCGAAGTTGCAAGCCTGCCACTGAGGGTATCGCACTCCGACAGCGCCAGCTGTTTCCCTGGCTCTGCACTTTCAACGCTGCGTTCTTCTTCTTCTTGATATGGTGCGGTCCGTCAAAGTGGTCCACGAAGTCTGAACTCTTCGCATCATACTTGAAGGCGCACTCACAATGCTTGCTGCAGGGTATCCCTTGCAGTGGGGAGGCACTCCTGGCGGTGGGATCTCGCCTGCTGACCCACGCCCCATACAAAAAAAAACGGCCGTTTTTTAAAATGCTGAAAATCAGCGGCCGTTTTTGCAAGTCCACAAAATACAAGGGATTTTTTAAAACGGCCGCTATGCAACCATGATTACTCCGAAAAATTAAAAAGTTAACTTTTGGGGGCCTTCGCTACCAAGTGTGACTGAGTGAGAAAAAGTGAGCCACGGCGCACTTCCCCTCACTGGCTGACGAGCAGTGACGAGTAGTGACTGGTAGCGAGGGCCCCCTTTCAAGCGGAAATTAATTTTTGGGAAGGGGGGCCCTCGCTACGAGTCACTGTGAGTCACGAGTCGTCAGTTGTCAGCCAAACATGGCTGACTTCTCACTTTTTCTCACTCAGTCACACTTGGTAGCGAGGGCCCCCAAGATGGCAATTAAAAATTACAAAAATTAATTTCCTGCCATCTATGAAATGTGTGTGATGTAGTGATGTGTGCTCGGGTCTGCGATGTGACAATGCGATGGGTGGGAAAATACACAGGCGATGCCAAATCGCGGTGATTCATCATTCACCAACACTTGGAAGAAAGACGGGCAGAGGCTGCAGCCTGTGTCGCACAGTGGACATACCTTGCTCCTGCAGTGCCTGCAGGTGCTGCACCTTCTTCTGCCCGGCAAGGAGCTGCTCGCGTGTCAGCGTCTGCTGGGGCAGCACCGGCATGAGCGGCTGCACAGGTTGGCGCAGATTGGTCAGCGCCTGCAGCGCGTTGAACAGGTTCGGCTGCGGCGGGGGCTGTGGCGGCGCCAGGACATTCAGCAGAGACTGCAGGAGCGTCGCCTGCTGCACCGGGTTCTGCGCCACCGGACTCGGCACTGGCTGCTGCACCGGCGCAGGGGCCGGAGTGGGTTCCGGCTGCTGCTGATATCCCGGCGCCATCTGCATCGGCTGTGCCAGCTGTGCCATCTGTGCCTGGGCAGGCTTTGCGGGCTGCGCCTGCGGGGCAGGGGCAGGAGCGGGGGCGGAGGCGGGGGCAGGGGCAGGCTCTGCCTCCTCAGGCTTGCTGGCACCCTGCGCCAGGTTGGCCAGCATCGTCGGGTCGAAGATGTCCTTCTTCGTCTCCTGCACGGCAGCGTGCTTCTCCTTCACCTTCTCCAGCTCACGCTGCTTCCGCTCGTTCTCCCTCTTCTCTGCCTGCGCAGCCTTGGCAGACCTGTCAGCCTCGAGGCGGCGACGGCGCAGCTCTGCATCGTACTTCAGGCGGAACTCGCGGCACATGTCGCGGAGGCGCTTGGCGGAGATCATCATGGAAGAGGAGACCTTCTCGGTGCAGTCTTCGGCAGGGCACTGCCTGTTGTTTTTGTCGAGGGCGGACTCGATGCACGCCGTGCAGTAGGTCTCGCCGCAGCACGACAGCAGCACCGCCTCGTGGAAAAGCTCGTGGCACAGCGGGCAGCGCAGGTCTTCGGGGACAGAGTCACGCGGAATCTTGTCCTTCAGGGTCAGGTCCACATCGCGCAGGGAGCGGAACTGTTCATCGTTGGGCTTCAGCTTGTAGATGACACCCGTCAGCTGGTGCTGGTACTTCGCATCCTGGTCGTCTGCGGTACACGCCTCCAGCATGGCTGCAGGCACGGAGCGGGGGTGGACCAGGTTGCGCTTCGGGGCGAGCTCCTTTTTGGGGCACTGCGAGGGCCAGTGCCCGCACTCCCGGCAGTACGAGCAGGGCTGCCCGTCAGGCGGGGGGAGGCCGTGGCGGAAGATGGGGGTCTTGTTGCCTGGGGCCCCCGCCTCGCCCGGCTGCCCCTTGTCGCCCTTGCTGCCCTTGCCGGTGCCGAAGGTGGGGCGGTTCAGCAGGGACTTCCCAGCGCCCTTGCCCTGCAGCTTCGTGAACTGAAACCGCGTCTCCTCATCGGTACGCAGCTGCTTCACCCTGTCCTCGTCGTTGACGGCATCGGACATGACCGATGCCACAGGTGTCATGCCGACGGCAGGGCCGGTGCGAAGGAGGCGTGACATGTCCTCTGTCTCCTCACGCACACGCTCCGTCCGCTCACGCTCGAGCAGAAACTGCGGGCGGTAGCCGGATGCCTTCTCAACGGGCTTGCGGGTCACCGTGAGAGATGTGTCCTTCGGAATGTATTCGTGGTCGTCTGTGTACAGCCCACCCGTCTGGAAGTTGGTCAGCTCGAGGTCGAAGTCCTTCGAGCTCATCTTCAGTTTCTCCGCAATCTCCATCTTCACCTGCAGCACCTTCATCTTCCCGCCGTCGATGTCGAGGCGATCGAAGTTCTGGGCCGACTTCATCTTGAAGAATATGTAACTCATCGTGGCAACAAAAAGTAGCAAACTGGAACCAGCAAGTCACTAAAGATCGGCCCTCCCCCCTTCCTGCTGGCGTGGTGTGGGTGCGGTGGCAAAGGGAATGCCAGAGTGGGACGTGCGGATACAGCAACAGTCGCAGAACGCAAAGTGGGGATGGGGTGGGTGGGTGGGTGGGTGGGTGGGTGGGGATGGGGCCCTCCACGAAGAGCTTGCAACAGTCACACACGTGGTTATCGTGCCAAGGGAAGAATGCCAGCCACTTGACAGCGTTACGCTGCTACACAGAGCAAGGACAAGAGATGCCCCAACCGACAGACAAGGCGGGGCAGGAGGAACGGAAGAGACCCTTGGGGGGCACCACACATCAACAGGGAGCGGTAATACGCGAGATAGAGGTCGAAGAAAGGAGGCTCCCGTTGGTGTGCGGTGGCTGTGCGAGATCACACAGCTTCCCATGAGCTGGTGGGGGGAATCCACCCCCACATCCAAAAAAAAAAGAAGCAAAAACGCCTTTCGGTTTATGAAAGTCACAAACGGGGCAGGATCACGATCCAGGTAGAAAATCACAACGGCAGGCCAATGAAACCCAGAATGTTGCAGTGGTGGCGAGTGACATGCGGCTTCTACCAACAAAGTTACTTATTCGGATATATTGGCCCGAATCCTGCCGCTCAGTTTGAAGACACTGTCGCCGTGTTGTTACGCCTTGTAGATGGCCTGCACGCCCGTGGCATCTGCGTACTTCGCCTTCACCTTGTCGAGGTTGGCAATCAGGTCGCGGTGGGCCTGGATGTTCTTGAAGGCGTCGAGGCAGTCCTTCGGCACACCGTCCAGCCACCCCGCACGCAGGGGCTGGATCTGCGTGAAGATCACAACGTCAGCGATCGAGAGCGCATCCCCGGCAGCGTACTTCTTCCCCTCCAGGCGCTTGTCGAGGTACGTGAGCCACTTGTGCGCGTCCCCACCCTCGGCAACAGCTGCGGCACGAGCCTTCTGCTTCTCCTCGTCGTCCTGGATGGCGAAGGTCTTCGCGATGGGGGCAAACACCTCCTGCGCGTAGTCCACCAGCTCGTCCACCTCCAGCGCCACCAGAGGGTCCTCCGGGTACAGCCCCGCCAGCTTCCCCAGGTAGCGCAGCTGTGCGAGGCTCTGCCCGTACTGCTTCCCGTCCACGTACAGCAGCGGCATCTGCGCAGGCGCCACTGTGGCCTTCAGCGTGCTCCCCCATGTCGCCCCATCGACAACAGCGTTCTCAAACTCGAGACCCCCAAGCGTCGCCGTGAGGCGCAGCGGCTCACCCTTCCCGGGAACCGGGAAGTACACAACCTTCAGTGTCGGGGCCATCTTGTGTCTGGGTGCGGGTATGCTGCCGGTGAATGGTGTGGTGTGATGGGGGGGCAACTCCTCGAGTGGCGACAAGCCCCCTCCCCAAACAAACAGCAGACCGATGAACCCACAGCACAGCATAGGGCAGCCAATAGTTCGCGTGAGCTGAGTTGCACCACACATACGGGAATGGGGGGCAGCACATCCACTACTGCAAACCGAGGAGGCTCCGAGGTAGCCTGGAACATCCACTGGCCCTCTGCCAACCTGAGCAGACATGAGAAGTGACACCACATATGACCCTGCACGGGAAAGCCATCTAAAGATGCATACAATTGAGCACGCAATAAATCACACAGCACCGAAAGGTACTTACATACAGCCGAGAGAGCAGCTGCCAAGAGCGACAGCGGATCCACACACACACACCTACTCACTCACCTTTTTGCTGCTGTGTAGAAACACACCCGAGTGTCCGGTGTGAACTCCACATATCTACCACACCACCCAACCCACCCCCAGGTGCAACACGGTGCTTACGAGGCAGTGATGCAAAGGCTAGGTTGGAGCAGGCCTGCTAAATAACAAGATGTCAAAAATGGTTGCAAAGCCAGGACGGGGGCCGATCCAAAAGGGGACAAGGGGGCCGCAGGCGGAAGAAGACCCCAGGGCTCCGGACCTGAAAGCCACGGTGTCCTGAGTAGTTCGGATATCACTTCAAGATCTTCGCCTGACGGACGCACTCGCCTGCCTCCCTCATCAGGCGCTCCTGCCGGAGGCTGTCCCAACGGCTGGACTTGCTTTTCTTAGACTTCTTGTCCTTCTTATCCTTCTTGTCCTTCTTCCTCTTCTTCTTCCGCCTTTTTGACACCTCCTCGCTCAGCCCAGACAGCGACGACACAGATGACGAAGACAATGAATCGGAATCGTCCCGCTTCCGCCGTTTCTTCTTCTTCTTCTTCTCCTTCAAGTCATCCCTCTGCCGCTCGGCCCTTGCAACCTCATCGGCAAGCCGTTGCACTTTGGTCCGCAGCAACATGCCCTCCGCTGCACTGGGGAGGAAGGCAAGGGTGGGCGCGCTGTGTGCAGCACCCTTCCCTGCGTCGCGCTTCTCCGCAAGGGTGCGCTCCACAGAGAACAGCGGATCGTGGTGCTGCTTCTCCTTGCGTTCGAAGACGGCGTGGAGCCGCTGCCTCTCCGCCTCCTCCTTGCGGCGCTCCTCGTGTATCTCGCGCCACTTGCGCTGCTTCTGTTCCTCCTGCTCGCGCAGCTGCGCTTCACGGAGGAACTCAAAGGCGTCGTGCATCCAGGCCATGCCACCCCCTTTCCTGCTGCCGCCATCAGAACCTTTCGCATCCTTCGGCGCCGCCGTGTCTGCAGAAGCAGACGGGGTGGCGGCAGAGGCAGCAGCTTTCTCGGCAATGTCCTTCAGGTGCTTCAAACGCTTCTCCTCGCACAGCAGCACCTCTTTTGCACCGAGAACAGCTTGGAAGGCCTCCTTTGCTCTGCTGTCGCTGCACCTGTGATGGAGGGAGTGGGTACGAAGGAGCAAATAGGGGAAATATATAATGGGCTGTTTGCAAATTGCATTCGCCAGAAAGGCGCGGAAGCAGGAGGGGTTACCTCACGATCACACAGTCTATTGCAAACATAAAGAATCATAGGAAGACAGACAGCTGACAGCTGACAGAGACGGCATTACGAACCCGCAGACACGGGAGAAACGTAGATAGAAACATACTTGTCGGGGTGGACAACCAAGGAGAGCCGCTTGTAAGCAGCTTTGACAGTGGATGCATCCTTCTCGGCTAACGGAAGCTGCAGGAGATCGAAGCAATGGGCGCTGCTGAGGATGCGTGTGACTTCAGCATCGTCAGGCAGGGGGTCCGGCATCCGCAGGCAGCAGGGCGCGCTAAGGCGCCGGCAGCCTACTGTGTGGGAGAGGCAGGGTAGGCGCCACCCCACATTGGAGGGCTGCCCTGCCAAGAGGCCTGCCGAGGGTGGTGTGGCAGGCACGGGGCACGTGAGGGGGTCGAGGGGAGGCTGGTCAGTACAGAGCAGAGGGGCAAATGGGGTAGTGGATGGGGGCTACAGGAGTGTGCAATAAAATCGCAAAACAGAGTGTGTCTCACCTCAGCACGAAGACCTGCTGCCACACAGGAAATGGGTTTGGTCGACACCCGCGGCAGAAGGCGCTTTTGCTGTGTTGTTTCTTGTTGTGGCTGTGACGTGATGTGCTGTCCTGTGCGCCACACGCAATGCATTCCGATCAGCCAGCTCGCTACACCTCGTCCCTGACAGACTTGCCTCGGACCGGGATGAACCATTGTGAAAGCGATGTCATCATGTCGTGAATGCGGGGCGCAGTGCGTGGTGTGAGTATGCATGATGCAAGAACAAACAAGACAAGACAAGCACACTGCAGACATGCACAAGGGCAGGGTTGTGGGAGGTGGAAGGGGCTTGTGTGGGGTAGGGTGGGAGTGGGTGGGAGGTGTGTTTGTCAGTCGGAGGATTGCACCGTGGGCCAGCAGGAAGGGACGGACTTCGCAGTCAGCGTCGTGTGGTGGCAGCACAGGGCAAGAGGGGCTGGGAAGCAGGAAGGGCGAGGCAGCACGCCACACACAGCGTGCTGCACGCAGGGTCTGACGAGGCACAGCTTCGTGCCCCCGGTCTATTCCAGTGACGCAGTGGCTCACACCACCGCCAGTGGCAGCAGTGTGTGGCACACAGCACGTCCCGGGTCTACCGCTTCAGAACACTGACACACCACCACAGCACAGCACAACACAGCACAACAACAACGGCGCCTTGGCAGCCCCTCACACACCGACACGAGGGGTCTGGTCAGCAGCCTTGCTGCTTTGCAGCACTGTGACACTGTGGCACTGCGGCACACGAGGAGGTCGGGACGGGAACAGGAAGTGGAAGTGGAGGAGGGGTCTCGTCGACGGAGGGAGCACCTTGCAGGTGTGTGCAGTCGGGTACGTCACTGCTGCGCAGGTGGAGGGTTCGCAAGTCAAGCCCTCCTGCAGTAGCCCCACCCGAGCACCTCGCGGCACTCGAACCCTGCACGGCACTGCAGCGCTGCACACCCGCGCGGGTGCACCGACGAGGGCAGGCACAGCCCCACATCCCCGACCGCAAAGCACCGCGTCTCCACAGGGCACGTCACAACTGCACACGCGTCAGTCTCCGCCTCCACGCAGCGTGCCCCGAGAACCGCGTCGATCTCGCATGTGAACCCTGTGGGGCACGACACTGCGGCACACGAGGTAGGGACCGGTGCAGGCTCAATCCCTTCAACAGGCTTGCACACGCCAGTGCCATCGAACGTCTCCTCGCAGACGGCGCAACGCAGCTGGTCGCAACCAACGACGCCGTTCTTCACGCAACGTGCGCCGTGCACGGGGTGCACCTTGCATGTGGAGTCCTTGAAACACGACACTGCGGCACACGAGGTAGGGACGGGAGGAGGGACAATCCCGTCAACAGGCTTGCACACGCCAGTGCCATCGAACGTCTCCTCGCAGACAGCGCAACGCAGCTGGTCACACCCGACAACGTCGTTCTTCACGCAACGTGCCCCGTGCACGGGGTGCACCTTGCACGTGGAGTACTGGTCGCAAGACACTGCGGCACACGAGGTAGGGACGGGAACAGGCACGATCCCGTCAACAGGCTTGCACACGCCAGTGCCGTCGAACGTCTCCTCGCAAACAGCGCAACGCAGCTGGTCACACCCGACAACGCCGTTCTTCACGCAACGTGCGCCGTGCACGGGGTGCACCTTGCAGGTGGATCCGACGACGCAAGACACTGCGGCACAAGATGTAGGGACGGGGACAGGCACGATCGCGTCAATATCGTTAACGGGCGTGCACACACCAGTGCCGTCGAACGTCTCCTCGCAGGCAGCGCAACGCAGCCTGTCGCAGCCGACAACGGTGTTCTTCACGCAACGCGCGCCGTGCACGGGGTGCACCTTGCAGGTGGATCCCTTGATGCAAGACACTGCGGCACAGGAGGTCGGGACCGGTGCAGGCACGATCTCCTCAACCGGCTTGCACACACCAGTGCCGTCGAACGTCTCCTCGCAGACAGCACAACGCAGCCTGTCGCAACCGACAACGTCGTTCTTCACACAACGTGCGCCGTGCACGGGGTGCACCTTGCATGTGGAGTCCTTGAAACACGACACTGCGGCACACGAGGTAGGGACAGGAGGAGGGACAATCCCGTCAACAGGCTTGCACACGCCAGTGCCGTCGAACGTCTCCTCGCAGACAGCGCAACGCAGTTGGTCACACCCGACAACGTCGTTCTTCACGCAGCGTGCGCCGTGCACGGGGTGTTCCTTGCATGTGGATCCCTTGATGCAAGACACTGCGGCACACGAGGTAGGGACGGGAACAGGCACGATCTCCTCGACAGGCTTGCACACGCCAGTGCCGTCGAACGTCTCCTCGCAGACAGCGCAACGCAGCTGGTCACACCCGACGACGTCGTTCTTCACACAGCGTGCGCCGTGCACGGGGTGCACCTTGCATGTGGAATCCTTGAAACAGGACACTGCTGCACAGGAGGTCGGGACAGGTGCGGGCACAATCCCGCCAACAGGCTTGCACACGCCAGTGCCGTCGAACGTCTCCTCGCAGACAGCGCAACGCAGCTGGTCGCACCCGACAATGTCGTTCTTCACGCAACGTGCGCCGTGCACGGGGTGCACCTTGCATGTGGAGTCCTTGAAACACGACACTGCGGCACAGGAAGTAGGGACAGGTGCAGGCACAATCTCCTCGACAGGCTTGCACACGCCAGTGCCATCGAACGTCTCCTCGCAGACAGCGCAACGCAGCTGGTCACACCCGACAACGCCGTTCTTCACGCAACGTGCGCCGTGCACGGGGTGCACCTTGCAGGTGGATCCGACGACGCAAGACACTGCGGCACAGGATGTAGGGACGGGGACAGGCACGATCGCGTCAATACCGTTAACGGGCGTGCACACACCAGTGCCGTCGAACGTCTCCTCGCAGGCAGCGCAACGCAGCCTGTCGCAGCCGACAACGTCGTTCTTCACACAACGTGCGCCGTGCACGGGGTGCACCTTGCATGTGGAGTACTGGTCGCAAGACACTGCGGCACACGAGGTAGGGACAGGTGCGGGCACAATCCCGCCAACAGGCTTGCACACGCCAGTGCCATCGAACGTCTCCTCGCAGACAGCGCAACGCAGTTGGTCACACCCGACAACGTCGTTCTTCACGCAACGCGCGCCGTGCACGGGGTGCGCCTTGCACGTGGATCCGACGAGGCACGAGACTGCGGCACAGGAGGTGGGCTTCGCGTCAGGCAGTGCCTGTGCACCTGCACACAGCACAGCGGCCGCGAAGACAATCTTGTTCAACATTGTGTCTGGTGTCTTCTGCGTCGATGCACCTGTGGGAGGGTGGTTCACCAATCCGTACACGTGTCGTGACCCGTCGTCGCTCACACAATGGCACCAATACCGAGCATTGGAGAAGGTTCGGGCTGCTTCTGTGTTCCTGGAGAGACAGCGCACAATAGGAACTCCTGCACTGCTGTGGAGGTTGTCCTTATCCAAAGTGATGACCGGAGCCAACAATGTAGTGACGCCTGGATTGGTCCCGCGACTGTGATCTCCCACTCCCTTGGTATTGCACGGTGCGTGGGCAGTGTCGCCGTGCAATTAGTAAAGAGTGGCTGCCGTGCACAGGATCGGTCCGTCCTCCAACTCCCTTAAGACCTCCCTCCTCTCCGGGCCAGCAGAACACGAAACAGCGACCCCTCTCACCAGGGGGCGCTACGAACAGCAAAATCGTTCAAAAACTGGGGGGGTGGGGTCAAACCTCCCGACCGGCAGCAGTTCAGACAAGCCAACCACCATCTTCTGCGAAAGGGGGCGGAGATACAACTTCGATCACCGCGCGCAGTCCCAGCAAATGATTGTCGCCGACAGCACCCGTGTCCAGGGCTTCCGCTAATCGCCCACCTCCAAAATTTCTGTGGGCGATAAATTTCTTGCAAAAAAGGCCCCTAAACAAAAATTTGCTCGGGCGCTTCGCGCCCTCGCGCTCCGGGCATTAGCCAGTTGATGCATGATGTTCCGTTATCCTGAGAGCCAGCTCAGGGTGGGACTGGCCTTTGCAACTTCTACAAAGCCCGCCTTGCTTTCTGACCTCCACTCAGATTGGATGTGAGTTGGGCTGCGTTTTGAGTGTGGCACGGACTCCACCGATGTGACGATAAATTGTCATCACAAGGACATGCCACATGGGGGGGTCTGGGGGGCGGAGCCCCCCAGCCGCCGGAGGCCACGGTAGTGAACATCTCTTGTGGGCGGAAGGGAGGGCAACTTTTTTCTAGGTTTCGCCTTACGAAATCGAGAAGAACAGTGCATACCAGCCATACCTGGCACGAGACCAGTGCCTCCACTCCAGGCCAGCTTCCTCCAGCCAAACTTCCGGGGCGATTTCGCCCAAAAATTTTCTGGCCCAAAAAAAAAGGGGGGGGGGGGCGATTTCGCCCACTGAAAATGGGGGAAAAAAATAAAAAGGGGGTTTTCGCCATACCTGAATGTTGCCCGGTATGAGTATAAGGATTTTCAGAATTGCCAATAATTTTTTTTCTTGGTGGTTCAGACCCAAATGGTGTGAACAAATATTATTTCCGGAGAAAGAAAAATACCATGGCGTGAGCCACGGATCCCAATGATGCAAATAAACGCATTTTCGGGAGGAGGAAAAAATGGACCAAAAATGGGGCCCGGGCGGGCCAGCCCATGGGGCCTGGCCCATGTCCTCAGTGTCTGTCATTGAACCTCTGGCTTTGAGGCGACGATCCAGCCCGCACTGACGAGCCTTGGCGCCCTCATCGAACCCTTGGGCGCAATTTATGCAAGTTCAGGAAGATGGACTGTACCGCACAAGGAACAGATGTTCAGTACCGTGGCCTCCGGCGGCTGGGGGGCTCCGCCCCCCAGACCCCCGCGTGACGTATGCCTGTCGACCAAGCCCTTTGGGATCACATCAGGTCATGGAATCCAGAGACCGCCCTCAGGAGGACGCACCCAACTCACCACAGAATCTGGACCCCACAAGGAACAGGTGTTCGCTACCGTGGCCTCCGGCGGCTGGGGGGCTCCGCCCCCCAGACCCCCCTGTGGACCTCTTTGCATTCTCTGGACCACCTCTAAGGGTGCACCACTCTCTTCCAGGGTCAAACTGCATATTCCCACGTTTTCTCGTGTTTCTGTACGGGGTCTAATAAAAGATGGACTCATCCACAGAACACGTCCGGGGGCACCATGGATTCCAATGTCCCGAAACATGCCGTTTTCGGGGTTTTTCGGGTCACCTGCGGTGCGCACCGCCCAAGAAATGGGATGAAACAGGTCACGAAAACCAAGAAAAAACTGAGTATAATGGTGTTGCTGAAAGGCCCAAATTGCGTAGTTCGTGCGTAGTTTTGCGTAGTTTGTGCGTACATTGTGCATAAGCAATAATGCCACTTTTTTATTCTCTCCTGTGGGAAACACGCTACCTCCAATACAGAGCCCAGACTGCACCAACACTACCACCGGCCTCGTCCCAGACCTTGTGGTGCCCATTTCCTGATGTAGGGGGCCTCCATGTGGCCCAAATATCCACCCAGGCCCTCTGGTTTGCAGGAAGTCATCCTTCTGACTGCTGCGGAAGGACCTGTCTCTGGAGGTTCTAGGAGCCTGGCTCGAGACTCACCAAACTAGGTTGTCCGAAGTCTCAAACCTCGGACGTCGGAAGACACATCAGTCAGCCCTCGCCCAGCTGCAGCGTTTGTTTGTCTGTACCTGGGACCAACAGATGACAACGCACCCTCAAGACAAGCCATAGAATGGGCTTACTTGACAGTGGCTGAAGGCTAAGGACACTGCCTGCGAAACCCCTTATCACTACAGAGCCGTGATTGTACCAAAACGCCTCCTAAAGGAGCCCCCTACTCGGGTGTTGCAAAACCCTGTTCCTTTGACTATTTGGAATCTGTGCGGATCGTAGTGGGGTCATTTCTGTGGTCGAGCTGTCAAGCTTCGTCCGTGAAACGTGGGTCTGGCCCAGGGGCTGGTCATAGGATGTGACTGAGAGGCAACCACACCAGCCCACCCAGCGGGACCCCCTCCTTGGCTGTTCCAAAAACCCGTTATTTGGAACGTTTGGGATCTGTGCGGATCGCAGTGGGGTCGTTTTGGCCATGGGGTGTCCATTTACACCTCTTACTGGGAACACCAATTGGGTGAAACCACCCCCCCCTCATACCCCCCTACCCCTCGAGTACTCGGGGGGTAGGGGGGCCTGTGGAGGGCACACATTGTGATTTTCCGGCAAACAAACCCGTTTCTTTGCACGATACAGGTGATTCAGAGTGGTCCCTGACTGGGATTCGAAAATTTTCGGCATTTTTTCAGCCTTTTTGAGCTAATTACTGGTCCCGCCCCAGTACAAAATAAAAAAGTGACATTACGAGGCCATATTGCGTAGTTCGTGCGTACTTGTGCGTAGTTCGTGCGCACATCATGCGAAGCACTTTCAGCAACACCATATAAGTACCGGGTTTTTGACCGCTTTTTGTCAGAATAAGCTTCAGGTATGGTTTTCGCCCAAAAATCGCCCTCGCGGAAACCCTGCCCGTGTCCCCTTTGAGGGGAAACAGGCACTGGATGGCACGATCGATACCTACCATTGTGACGTCATGCTGGACTTTACAGAGAGCAGCCCGAAAAAGGCAGTGTCTGCGAGAAGGCAGTAAGGCACTCCGCCAGCAGCGGTCGACAGGCTCTGCAGAAGGAATACAAGAGCCCAGCGCGGGAGAGTGCTGTTGGCAGTGTCGAACATCACACAGGAGGGGCATACACCACCACCACCACACGCACACATGGTACTCTTCTTCGCCCCGTCTTGGATGAAGACGGGGCAAATGGACCTCAATGCGAACACGAAACCAAATACACGGACAGTGTGAGATGAGAGGTGTCCCTCAGATGAACAGTGCCCACAAGGCCTGCACACCACCCGCTCACCATCACCTCCACGCGCCAGAAGCGCACACACACACCCCTCTCTCGCTCAACCACACAATATTTTCTGAGAAGAAAAAAAATACGTCCAATACAAGGTCTACAAAGGAACAAACTTATACCTCACACCCTCCCCCACACACACATAAATCGTTTTTGGAACAAGGCGCAGAACGCACCGAGCAACATCCTTCCACACACACATATTTTTTCTGCTGCTCGCAGGCCCGCCTTGGGTGAACTCTCTGGTTGCCCCCACCCACCACCTCCACACACACACACACCGACACCACCACTTCAGCACACCCCCTCAGCAGGCACCTCAGAGAACCTCGGTGCGCTGCGGTGTGAGGGACTGGGGCGGTGGAAGCACCCAAGGCCTGTCGCGCGCCTCGCGCTTTAGGCACCGCAGGACCACCGGGGAGACGGACCCCCCTTGGAAGGGGTGCTGTACTGCACCCGTTGTGCTGCGCACCTCCAGCCCGGGGGAGTTCGCACCACCCCGCTGCTCCCCCGCACCGCTGCTGCCGCCACCCGCACCGCGGCGCGGCGCGCGCCGCACGCAGCTCCCGAGGTTGTGCGGCACATCCGCATGCTCCACCAAAGGGATCATCTCAGGCAGGTCCCCGCGCTCCACATTCGCAATCTCCCCCACCCCATGCCACCGCGTCCTGCACAGCAGGGACCGTGTCGCAAAGCTGTACATCACACTGGTGACGCGGCGGCACCCCCCCTCCGGGCCAGTCAGATACAGGTCCCCGCCCTCACCCAGCTCCAGGGCACCCCCGTTGGGCAGCGGCACAGGCAGGGGGGCGGGCGGCGCCGCCTCCGCCTCCGCCACACCTGGCCCCTCCGACTGCACCCCGGCACAGCCTCCGCCTCCGGCTGCACCGGAGAGCCGGCTGGCGGGCTTCAGAGCCGAGACTGGCAGAGCTGCCGAGGGGGTGTCATCACGCGGTGCGTCAGAGGGGCATGACCTATGGCTGCTGCTGCTGCTGCTGCTGCAGCTCCTGCTGCTCCCTCCGAGGTCCCGCTCCCCCGCCTCCGTGTCGATCTCCTCCGCCCCGCCGCTGCGGTAGGCGAAGAACCCGCTGCCGAACCTCCCGTAGTTCTCCGCAAGAAAAGTGCCGGTGCCCCCGGCACCATCCTCCTCAAACAGCGCCGCCTCCAGGCCATCAAATGAGGCAGCAGGCTCAGCCCCCCCGTCGCCACTCTGGGATGCATCGGGGCTGCTGCCGGTGCGGCTCCCGCACGACGCGCCGCCACGGGCTCTGGGATTGTGGCGGTCGCCGCGGTGGGGCTGCTCGGCACGCCGCTGCTCGCAGAAAAGCTCCCATTTTGCCATGTAACGCAGGCGGAGATTCCACGTCGCGCAGTAGAGTATGAACTCCACGGAGGGGTCGACAGATTTGAAAAACTGCTGGGTCCGCCGCAAGGCCCTGTCTGCCTGGGTGAGGCGGTTCGCATCGACACCCTCCTCCTCTGCCTTGCAGGCGAGGCACTCCGCCCTGTTCCGCAGCTTCTTATGCACGAAGCATATGGGGCAGATATGCCTATCACAGAACGACTTCCCCGGCAGACACGTGAAGACACACCCCCTGACGTCACACATCCGGGCACGCCCCCTCGAGGTTGGCTCGGACGACGACGACGACTCATCCCCACTCCCCTCCAGGGGGGGCTCAGGGTCCAGCGGATCAGACCCAGCACCCCGCTGGCCTTTCTTCCCTCTGGGCCCAAGCCGGACTGTGCGGGATTGCGGGACAGGCACACCTTCAAACTGTTTGATGAGGGTGACCAGCAGCTGCTTCTCATGCCCGCGGTATTCCTCGATGATCTGCTCCGCCTCTCCAGAGGCAACCTTCTCCGGAAAATACATCCGGAAATACCTCTGCAGGTCGTCGAGAAGCAGGGCGTCAGGCTCGTACTCCTTCCGCAGAGCCCTGATGAGGGTGTCCTCCCTGCAGTGGTGCTGCAGCATCAGCTTCTCCATCCCCGGAAGCCGTGCCGCGTCGTATCGGGAGAGGATGCGGAAGACCTCCGCCCATTGCGCATTCACCTTCCCATCGGAGTCGGGGCTGACGTATTTGCTTGGCGCATAGGTGTCTCCAATATCGAGGGCTTGAGTCGCGGCCTGCCGCGCATCCATTCGCCTCGCCTCTCCCTTCCGCTGCTGCCGGTGGCGCTCCTCAAAGGCACTCTGGTCCTCCTTCATCGCCTCTACACTCTGCTGCTTCTGCTGCGTGATGTACTCGAAATACTCAACAGGCTCATACTTCTGACGGATCAGCCTCAGGAGCTCCCCCTCCGACAGCTTATGCAGGATCATCCACTCGTCAATCTTCGGAATATTCGCCGGGTTGTGCCTCTGCATCAACACGATGAGCTGTTCCCTCTCCCCGATAGTCGACAGCTCGCAGTGCGTCACGGCGGCATAGGCTGCGGCCACAGCCCTCCCGAAGGGAGGGTGCTTCTTCTCCAGGAGGGCATCCGACTTCCCCTTCCGCCGGAGCCTCTGCTTGGCCCGCTCCACCTCCGCATTGCTGAACCGGGAGGTTCCCACCTCCGAGGGGTGCATGTCGGGCCGCACCGTGCCATACCACTGCCCGGGGTGGCGGAGGGCTCCACCCCCACCCCCCACCCCCCTGATGGAACCGACACCGCCTTCCTCCCCCTTCTGCGGGGAGGCGAAGGGGCCTTGGGTGAGGCTGGGGAACGGCTCTGCCAGAGGAAACCCTCCGGGTGACATAGGGGACCCGGGGGTGGCCACCACGGGCATTGGTGTTGCGGGGGATCCGGCGGGTGATGACGAGGTGGCGCGGAGGGGGTGGGGCTCCGCGCGGCCCTCTGCCCCTGGTTGGGGGTCGTGTTGGAGCATCTCGTCGATCAGGCGGTAGGACAGCACCGCTCGGCGCAGCACAGCCTCCTCATGGCCTGCCGGGTCGGCAGCCGCCGAGGCACGCTCCGCACCCGAAGGGCTGTGTGACGTCACCCCATGGGAGGAGGTCACAGTCCCTTCCCAATCCCGCAGCGACTCATCCCCCATACCCTGCGACGCAGGATCCAGCATCCGCTCGACCATCAGCGCCGCCTCCATCTCCCCCATGATGTGCTTGTTGTGTGACAGGATCAGCTGGTGCAGCTGCCTCCTGGTCCTGGCTGAGCGGAGCCTCTTCTGCTCCTCCTCGTGCTCCGCACGCTCATACTTCACACGCAGCTGGTTGTAAAGCTGCGTCAGCCTCCCGTCATACCGCTGGAACTGCTCCTCGACATACACCAACCTCTTCGGATTATGCCGCGTGTAGAGGTCAATAATCAGCCTCTGTGCCTCATCCGCAGGCATGTCCTTCTCCTCCAGAGGCTCCGCAATCCACGATAGGTCGTAGGGGGGTGCAGGCGCGTCGCTGAAGGAGCCACGGAGAGACATCAGACCAGGTGTAACGCTGGTGCGGCTCGCTGCGGAGAGTCGCGACGCCCCACGCGAGGCAGAGAGCAGGCTACCTCCACGGCGGGATCCATCCACTGCACTGAAAACGCGCCTCCGTCGCGAAGCCTGCGAGCCGACATACTCCGTCGCAGGGAGGGGAGAGAGCGGCAGCAGAGGCGACAGCGGGGGGTTTCGAACCGACTGCGACACACCGGCTGGAGGGGCCGCACCTTCCTGGCTGTCGCTGTGCTGCACCTCGATGCGGAGCAGGGGGTGTGGCCTGGGGGTTGGTGTGGGCTCCATCGCGGTGGGGGGCGGTGGAGGTGGGTCGAGGAGCGTCTCCGGCAGGGGGCGGAGTGGAGAGCTACAGCGGGATGGCGTGCATTGGTGTGGGGGAGGGTGTGTAGGGTGGGGGTGGGGTGGGGCCTGTGGCGGTCGTGTGTGTTGAGTGTGGGGACAGGTGTGTGGAGAGCATGAAGAGGGGTGAGGTGGTGAGTGTTGTGCGATGGATTGTGGGGAGGAAGATAGAGGGGGTGGGGGTGGGGAGGAGCGGGGGGTGTGCTCGTCAGTCGGAGGATTGCACCGTGGGCCAGCAGGAAGGGACGGACTTCGCAGTCAGCGTCGTGTGGTGGCAGCACAGGGCAAGAGGGGCTGGGAAGCAGGAAGGGCAAGGCAGCACGCCACACACAGCGTGCTGCACGCAGGGTCTGACGAGGCACAGCTTCGTGCCCCCGGTCTATTCCAGTGACGCAGTGGCTCACACCACCGCCAGTGGCAGCAGCGTGTGGCACACAGCACGTCCCGGGTCTACCGCTTCAGAACACTGACACACCACAACAGCACAACACAACACAACACAGCAACAACAACAACGGCGCCTTGGCAGCCCCTCACACACCGACACGAGGGGTCTGGTCAGCAGCCTTGCTCCTTTGCAGCACTGTGACACTGTGGCACTGCGGCACACGAGGAGGTCGGGACGGGAACAGGAAGTGGAAGTGGAGGAGGGGTCTCGTCGACGGAGGGAGCACCTTGCAGGTGTGTGCAGTCGGGCACGTCACTGCTGCGCAGGTGGAGGGTTCGCAAGTCAAGCCCTCCTGCAGTAGCCCCACCCGAGCACCTCGCGGCACTCGAACCCTGCACGGCACTGCAGCGCTGCACACCCGCGCGGGTGCACCCACGAGGGCAGGCACAGCCCCACATCCCCGACCGCAAAGCACCGCGTCTCCACAGGGCACGTCACAGCTGCACACGCGTCAGTCTCCGCCTCCACGCAGCGTGCCCCGAGAACCGCGTCGATCTCGCATGTGAACCCTGTGGGGCACGACACTGCGGCACACGAGGTAGGGACAGGTGTGGGCTCAATCCCGCCAACAGGCTTGCACACGCCAGTGCCGTCGAACGTCTCCTCGCAGACGGCACAACGCAGCTGATCGCAACCAACGACGTCGTTCTTCACGCAACGTGCGCCGTGCACGGGGTGCACCTTGCATGTGGAGTCCTTGAAACACGACACTGCGGCACACGAGGTAGGGACAGGTGCAGGCTCAATCCCGCCAACAGGCTTGCACACGCCAGTGCCGTCGAACGTCTCCTCGCAGACAGCGCAACGCAGCTGGTCGCATCCGACAACGTCATTCTTCACGCAACGCGCGCCGTGCACGGGGTGCACCTTGCAGGTGGAGTCCTTGAAACACGACACTGCGGCACACGAGGTAGGGACAGGTGCAGGCACAATCCCGCCAACAGGCTTGCACACGCCAGTGCCGTCAAACCTCTCCTCGCAGACAGCGCAACGCAGCTGGTCGCACCCGACAATGTCATTCTTCACGCAACGCGCGCCGTGCACGGGGTGCACCTTGCACGTGGAGTCCTTGAAACACGACACTGCGGCACAGGAAGTAGGGACAGGTGCGGGCACAATCCCGCCAACAGGCTTGCACACGCCAGTGCCATCGAACGTCTCCTCGCAGGCAGCGCAACGCAGCTGGTCACACCCGACAACGTCGTTCTTCACGCAACGTGCGCCGTGCACGGGGTGCACCTTGCATGTGAATCCGACGATGCAAGACACTGCTGCACACGAGGTAGGGACGGGGACAGGCACGATCGCGTCAGTACCGTTCACAGGCGTGCACACACCAGTGCCGTCGAACGTCTCCTCGCAGGCAGCGCAACGCAGCCTGTCGCAGCCGACAACGGTGTTCTTCACGCAACGCGCGCCGTGCACGGGGTGCACCTTGCACGTGGAGTCCTTGAAACACGACACTGCGGCACAGGAGGTAGGGACAGGTGCAGGCACGATCTCCTCGACAGGCTTGCACACACCAGTGCCATCGAACGTCTCCTCGCAGACGGCGCAACGCAGCTGGTCACACCCGACAACGTCGTTCTTCACACAGCGTGCGCCGTGCACGGGGTGCACCTTGCAGGTGGAGTACTGGTCGCAAGACACTGCGGCACACGAGGTAGGGACAGGAGGAGGAATAACCCCGCCAACAGGCTTGCACACGCCAGTGCCGTCGAACGTCTCCTCGCAGACAGCACAACGCAGCTGGTCACACCCGACAACGTCGTTCTTCACGCAACGCGCGCCGTGCACGGGCTGCACCTTGCATGTGGATCCGACGAGGCACGAGACTGCGGCACAGGAGGTGGGCTTCGCGTCAGGCAGTGCCTGTGCACCTGCACACAGCACAGCGGCCGCGAAGACAATCTTGTTCAACATTGTGTCTGGTGTGTTCTGTGTAGATGCACCTGTGGGAGGGTGGTGAACTAGTCTCTCCGTGGCGTGACCAGAGATGCCAACGGCAACAATGGGGAGAGTTGGGCTGTCGGCCTAAGAGGCTGTGAAGTCTGCCACTCCCTTGGTATTGCACGGTGCGTGGGCAGTGTCGCCGTGCAATTAGTAAAGAGTGGTTGCAGTGTGCATCGATGAGTGTGGCGTGGTGCGTGCATTAGAACAACAACAAAACAGTGTGTGTCTCACCTCAGCACGAAGACCTGCTGCCACACAGGAAATGGGTTTGGTCGACACCCGCGGCAGAAGGCGCTTTTGCTGTGTTGTTTGTTGTTGTGGCTGTGACGCGATGTGCTGTCCTGTGCGCCACACGCATGAATTCCGATCAGCCAGCTCGCTACACCTCGTCCCTGACAGACTTGCCTCGGACCGGGATGAACCATTGTGAAAGCGATGTCATCATGTCGTGCATGCGGTGCGCAGTGCGTGGTGTGCGTGTGCATGATGCATGTGTCCATTATGCAAGACACGCCTGCGAAGTCGATGTGGTAACCACCTGCAAAACCACCCGAATCCAGCTCTCTCAACAGTGGGGAACTCCCCAGGACGGGATGGGGGGTCGGCCTGAGGCGGCCTTGACACTGACCGACGCCGATGCCGTCACGCCTGCCCTGCTTATTTCGTATCGCTATGGATCCCCATGGCAATCGGTTGCCACACAAGCCCGTGATTCCTCCTCAACGAAGCGAACGCTAAGCTGCTCCTCTGAAGACCCCACCCCCCCTCCCCACACACACACAGCGACAACAACCCCACACCCACCACTCGCACACCCCACCCCGCCTGGACTTGACGCTCTGCCCCCTGGCCCCCCCTCGGCACCAGCAACCTTGGTTTCTGGTGGTCGCCAAACATTGCCTGCTGCGACGAGTGATGATCACACACCCCGACCTGGTCTCTCAAAACCGGGCTTCGCCTGCCGGTGGCGTATGGGGCCTGCTGAAACGCCATCACCACCACCAGCACCCGACTATTTCGTTTTCAAAAAGGGATAAGCCGGCCACTCCCACCACCACCACTGTTCTCTCCGTCGCGCGTGCCCCCTGCCCAAGAAAGAGAGGCATGGCTCGCAGTGCTTGTGAGCACGTAGGGGGGATACGGGGTGTTGAGCGCGTGAGAAGAGAGTAAGGTACAGAGGCGACCTCCCTTCACTTCTTCATCACGCAGGTCGTATACCCACCGGGGTCGTAGAGGCAGGTTTCCAAGATTGTTGTGTTGTGAGGGGGGGAGGGGGGGACATATTTTCACGGGAGGAGGTTGCAGCTTGAATTGCTGCCGTGGGCGGGAATTGCAGCCACCCTCTCCCCCCCCTTGCTTTTTTTGCTGATATTTCCGCCGATTTTTTCCGCCGTTTTTCTTGCCGATATATTTCCCTGGGTTTTTTTAAAAAAACGGGAGAAGTCAGGGTATAAGATAGACTTTTTTTCTGGCGCCGTTTTCCGGTTTTTCTGGTTTTGAAAATTTTTCGCGCGCGCCTTCGGCGCGCGCGACCCGCGCAAACCCTCCCAGAATCTGAGAGGGCCCGGTGCCTGCGCGCGTCCTGTCGTACTGAGGCTGCTTGGTGGGGCAGGCGCAGCAGCTGCTTTGAAAGTTTGGACTCTCGGCCAAAAAACCGGTCTGGTGCAATTTTTTTACGCAGGGGGGTCTGGGGGGCGGAGCCCCCCAGCCGCCGGAGGCCACGGTAGTGATCATCTGTTCCCTACAGTCTGGATTCGCTTGTAAGTAGGAAGGCTTCGCTGTATCGCAGCCCGGCCAGCAGGAGATCACTGGTCCTTGAGGGTTCAACCTTCAGGGTGGAGGAGGACGGGGGAGCGACCACTCGTGACAGGTGTGCGTTGTGGGTGGAGTGGGTGCACGACAGAATGGCCAAAGGGTCCACGAGATCTCTGCACACATTCCGTTATCGAGGAAATGGGCACCTAGCTGTGACGACAGGCAACAAACAAATCTCATCTGTTAGTTGCCCCCAATAGGCTTGGCGACCTTCAAGATTGCTTGAAAGTCGTTCGTGTTCTCGTCTCAGCCCTCCAGACAAGCAGATCTGTCTCGAGTTGGTGGGCTGTCGCCATGTATTCGATGGCACCGAGTGACGCTGCACAGAGGCAGACGACACGGTGAACTCCAGCGGAGGTTACCCTACCTCCGCTGGAGTACACCGTGTGTCTCCCATGAGTCTCAACTAGCGGGAGTCGTAAATTAGCTGGAAAATAGACTCCCGTCTCCAGTACAGACTGCAGTCTTAGACTCCCTCTTAGACACTCGCTAGGGTGGCTGGAGTCCACCATGTGTGCACCTTCAAAACAGAAGAGGCCTGCATGACGAGGGCATCACCACCCACCGGGCCCCACCGGGCCACCCGCTAGGTCCATTTTTTCTTCTCCGCTTCTCTGCCTTCTTTGGACTATTTGAGCTCTGTGCGGATCACGATGGGGTCACTTTCTATTTTTTTATGGCGTTTTTTCTGACTGTTTTACTGTCCCAAAGTCACAAAAAAAACCGCCAAAAATGAGATCGACCTTTTTTTTTTCCAGAAAACCGGGAACCGGGAAACCCTGGTTTTGAAAACCGGAAAACCAGACCTATCTTATCCCCTGGGAGAAGGCCTCATTATGAAACGTGAGTTACTCTGAGGGCGGGTGCTAAAGGCGGAAGGGGGGGGGGGTGCGTGGCATGTGCCGAACCCCCCCTCCTCATTCACGCTCCCCCTCCCACCCAACCGGACTCCGACAGTCATCTGGGTGGTATTCACCCAAACAGCACCACGGGCGGGCAGACAGAGACAGAAACACAGCGCAGAATGCACAGAGGAACGGGTCGAGGCCCCTTCCCTTTCAACAAGGAGCGAAACCTGGTCGCTGTGAAACTCAGCCTCAAGAAGATTGTTCATGACAGTGCGACCACAGCCTCTGAAGGTATAGCCACTGCACCCACACCTGCCCCTGTGCAGTCGCAAGGCACCACTCCCACCTTAGAGACCAGTGGATGAATGTGTGCGGCACTTTCCTCCATGTGGATTTTCCATGCGAACCCCCTGCATCAGCATGCTGCAACAGCCCTGCCTTTTTGGCAGCATGCCCTCCAAAACAGAAGGGCTTCTCGGGGGTGAGGCCTACTGGGGGGGCGGGCGGGTGCAAAGGTGTGAGCAAGGCTGTGCAGTTCGACGGCCGCACGCATCTCCCTCCCCCACCCCCCACCCCCTGCCCCTGCCCCCCTGCGGGAATGGTTTGCCCTTGCCGTGCAAATGGGATCAGCAGAACTTCCATGCATTGCCGCAATCCAGGCATGTCACGAAAGTGGTCATCGGTTCATCTGCCGACCGTGTCTGCATCTGGAAGTACGTCGTGCGGTTCTTCTTGCACCTGCCACACTTGAACTGGTCAGTTTCAGCGCGCTTCGTGAGGTCGGTCCGCATGGCATCCCTGTGGAAGTGAGGGGGTTTTTCATATGAGGAGGAGGGGGGATGGGCGTGCTATTTCGCTGTTCTCCATGGGAGCCAAGAAACCTTATTCCCAACCAAAACGTGGAGTCCCCAACCCACAGTTGTGGAAGTTGACAAGCCGGCGGTAGAAGAATCCTCAATCATGTGTCCCTTCCGTATACATGCGGGTGGCTGCACCGGACATTGCCTTTATTGGTTGGGACTTCCAAGTCTTGTTGTGCTCGTGTGAAACACACCGAACCTCTGTCGTTGCCGTGATCCATACACACACCCTCCCCTGACCCACCACGGCATCATACCTCTCGTATTCTGTTGTCTCCTTGATCTCGTCACGGCGCTCGGGGTTGGCCATCTCAGAGGCACTCATAGTCGTGACCACCTCGTAGGGGTCGGGCTTGCTGAGGATGTGATCACGGAACCAGGAGTTCTTGGTGTCCTGCAGGTTGCTCAGGATCTCACGGAACTTGGCACGCTGCTGGTCTGCGTTGGCGATGCTCATCAGCAGCTGGTTGACGATGTCTGCCGACACGAACTCCACAAAAGGTGTGTTCATCGCACGTGCCACAATCTTCCCCTCGGGACCGGGCGTCTTGAAGGCCTGGATCAGGCGCTGCTGCATCACGCCAATGCGGTTGTTCGCCTGCGACACACCAACGTCCTCCACCGAGGCCTGCGACCCGTCCTCTATCCGCGGCTGCGTTGCCTCCGGCACCCCGCCATCGAACAGCGGCTCGGCAGGCGTGGGCGACTCCTCGTCCTGCGAGGGGAAGGGCTGCGAGAAGGTCGCCTCCCGTGCCGAAGGGGCGTCGTCGTACCCCGACCTCTGCGGCACAGGCTGGTAGTGATCGCGCACTGCCACCTGCGGCGGCTCGGGGAGCAGCGACTTCCACATCTGGATGAGCACCTTTGCCAGCGGCTGCAGGGGCGTGTTGACAAGGCTGATGACGGTCTTCCCGATCCCCGTGTCCTTCAGCTGCGAAAGGGTGGGCGCAAATTCCGTCAGCTTGTTGAGGATGCTGCGCTGGTCGGTGAGGCACCTGTTCTTGATGGCAAGCTTCAGCTGTTCGTGGAACCCTTGCAGATCCCTGGTCCCCAGCGGGCTCTTCATGGTGTCCATCCGGCGCCGCTCCTCGCGGTCCGTCATGCGTGTTTGGTAGGTCGACTGCTTGGGCTCGGGCTTGCTCTTCTTCTGCGAAGGTGCATCCTTCCCCTCATCCTCCTCCTCTTCGCGGGCCCGTTTCTCGTCCTTCCGTTCCTTCTTCTGCAGGGCGGGGGGGCGGTGAGAACAGCCGGTTGTATTATAGAACAACGGTGGCACAGTGCCTCAGAGTGGAAAATAAACAGCACAAACCCCGCCACCCCGACACCACCCATCCCCGGATGGCAAAGCTGCGGATGCACGTGCGGGGCATACCTCCTTCTTGTCTTTTTTGTCTTTCTTCTCCTTCTTCTCCTTCTTGCCCTTCTTCTCCTTCTTGTCTTTTTTTGACTTTTTCCCCATCACAGCAGAGTCGTCGTCATCATCGTCTTCTGTCGGGAGCGAGGCACCAGTCGAAACCACCCAGAATGTTACCCCAAAGCCACCTTTGCAAGATAACCCACAGCACACACACACACACGCGCGACGATAATAGGCAGCACTGCGGAACGCACCGAGAACCCTGACCATGTTCTACTCCCCTACAATCTCTCGGGTAACCGGGTTTACGCGCACAGACAAAGCACACCACCCCCTCCCCTTCTGCAAACCCAGCAGCATACCTCCATCCTGCGTTGGCCCTGCGGTCTCCTGTGTGGACGTGCCCTCTGTCGGAGGCACCTCCTGGCTCCCCTCCGCAGTGGGGGCGGCCTCCCCATCTGCCTCCTCGTCCTGCTGTGCGTCCTGCAGGTCGCTCAGCGCCTGCAGGTCCAGCACCGTGCCGCCGCCCTTCACATCCTCTAGCGCTTCGGCTATTGCTGCTGCGAGTGACTCGTCGCCATTCGCCTCGTCGATTCGGCGCTTGGCTTCATCTCCCTGCAGCTGGTCCTCCGCCAGGTCCTTCACGGTTTCAGGATCATCGACATCCACCCACATGCCGTTGTACGTCTGGTAGAAGTAGACGAGCGTGTCCCGCGGCGGGTCGGGGCGACCCTCAACATCCCCCTCCACCACCGTCACCTTCGCAGGCCACCACGGGCTCGTGCTGTCATACTTCACCCACAGCACTGTGTTCGCCGCCTTGGAAGGCATCGTGTGGATACGATCTGCTTATCGCAGGCCGAGGGTCACAGCCGGCTGGCCCCCCCTCCCCTCGGGCAGCCTGCAGGTGGTGTCCTTCAAGAGGGGTGTGTGTATGTGTGTGTGTGAGGGTGGAGTGTGCATCCAGGAACGACTGTCGGGAGTGGAAGGGGAAACAAACTCTCCCTGCACCCCCTCGCAATGTGCGTCCCGTGTTTTTGTGGTTTCGCGCTTTCTTCCAGGTGCAATGCAAGGGAAAACGGGAAAACTGTCGGACAGCGCGTGCCAGGTGATTGTGGAATGCATGCAGAGCAATCGTAACGGAGTACGGCTGTGACAGGATTGGCGGCGGGAGTAGACGATTTGAGTTCAGAGGTTGTGTCCCGGAGGGGTTGGGGATGGGGGCGGTGAGAGAGAGAGAGGGGGGGGGGGCAAGGGGGAAACAAACCGACGTGGCATGATACGGCACGCACAACGGATCATATCGTACCAACTTTTCTCCGTCTTTCTGCACGCCTCCTCCTCCTCCCCCCCTTTCTCATCCCCTACCTGCTTACTTTCACATGGGTGTTGGTGATTTTCTTTCGGAATTCTTCTTTCGATCTTCATTCTCTCTTTCTGTGGGCTTTCGTTACTCGCGGGGGGTCAAAAAGGAACACATTGTTATTCTGGAGGGGGGGGCGAAGGAGGGTCAAATATTCGTTCATTGTCACACGGATACTATAGACGCAGCGGCCGTCAAGATTGCTCTCGATGGATCACCTTTTTTGGGGAGTCGCCCATCGTCTGGAGTGGGAGGGGGTAGGGGGCATGCAATACAACGAAAATCACTGGAAGGGGAGCGGGGCTTTGCCCCAGAAAGTGCAGAAAGGTGAGCACCGTATCGCCATAGGTGTCGCATTTTGAAACAGAGGCAAACCCCACCTCACCTCCCTTGCTTGCTTTTCTTTGCACGGCACACGGCACGGAACACACGGTGCCCGAAGGCGGTGGCGTCAGGGTTATGCTTGGGGTGCAGCCGCATCACTTTGGGCCGGCTCGTTTTGTTTTTGGCTCGTTTTCTTCCCTTTGCTGCGCATAGTGCATACATATGCTGGCAATAGCAAAACCCGCTGATATTCAGGTCAGGATCGTCGCACCATATGTGGCACTGGCATGCGGGCCGCCTTTTCAGTTTATTTAGTGAATCACTTATGCGCACGGCGAGTTTCGTTCTTATCCCGGACGATATGAGGGAGCTGTGCCGGGCCCCAGCCACGTCAGTAGCTGGCACGAGCCTTTCTCGAATATTGAATGAAATCAGTGTGAAGTGAGACGGCATGTCATGTACACAGTCTTTGACATTCGGAGAGGGGCATGTATCTGATGAAAATGCCTTGAAAGTGCAGCAGCCCTGCAGCAGGGCGGTGGCGCTGTGCCTGCTTTTATTTGCAGGCAACGGCACACCACACACACACACACCCTTGAGGCCTTTGCGATGGCAAAACAACGATATGGCAACCCATGATCAGAGCCCCTCGACGCTGTTATTACGGCAGTTGCAAGTTAGATGCCAAGAGCGTCTCTGGAAGGAAGGGCGATCAGGGATGCCCCACATCCTCACAAACATCAACACCCGACGTGCGATACACAGGTACAGGAGAGGTATACCTGCTCCTTACTGAGAGAATGATACTGGCCCTTTTGAAGAAGGTTAGGCCGAATGATGGACCTTGTGGCTGTCCTGGGCGAACCAGCGAAGTCGTTGCGACGCTGTTGCCTTTTTGGGCAGGTATTAAAAAAACAAAATGATCTGATAAGGGGTGTGAAGAAACGTCCGTTTGGTGGCATTTCCAACCCTGACCGGCCCTGCAAGGCAAAGCTGGACTTCAATCCTGCCGCAGCGAGGTTGGGCCTATCAAAAGTGACAGGCGTGTGCGGAAACAGGACACTATGCGCCCACAAGTCAGAAAAGGGAGTGAATCAGTGGGCATCCACCTCGCGTAAGAAGAACTCACCTCCATGATTGGGCACATACATGCCTCCTGCGGGTGGCTTGTTCGGCACAACCTGACTTTTCGCATAGTTTCCCGTCGCTTTGTTTTGTAACAAACTCCCCGCCCCGGGCAAATTATTTTGCAAGGGGGGAGCAGGAGGGGGCTGGTGTGGGAGGGGGGGGGGGGGGTGTGTGGGGACACTGCCTTGAGCAAGATCCAAATTCGAAGTCCTGCGGACCTCTCTCTCGCCAACCCCAAACCTTATACTCAGCAGTCGAGGGGGTGAACACACATCGCCGCCGCCTTCCCTTCTGAAGTGCCCCGCCGTTCGTTCTTCATCTGGCGATGCTAGTCATGGAAGACTTCCTTCTTTCGATCATTCATTCGTTCATTCATTGAGGCAGAACAAAAGTGGGGGACTTACGGCAGTTCTGAAGCCCCCCGTGTGACGTTTATCCAAACAAATGACTCGAGCTGAGGTCGCCTTGGCTGTTTAAAACCATCCCGTTTTGAGGTGTCGGCATTTCATTCTGTTCCGATGATGATAGTTTTAGTCGATTTTTATTTCTCTGAGTGCGGAGGCAACCTCGAATGAGGCTACCGCTGCCACACACGCACACATCATCTCTCGAGCCTGCATTCAACTTTTTCAACCCGTCTTCCTCTTGAAAAATGATGCGGTGGATGTGTCTGTGTCGGGCATCAGCCGTAGCGGAGGGGAGGGGAGGGGACGGGGGGGTGAGGGAAGGATAAGTGGGTGGTGTGTGACGAAGGGATGGCTAGTTGTGCTGTTATTCCACCTTCTAACCATCCGTCCACATGTCCCTCTCCCTCCCTCCCCCGCACCACCCCCCTGCTCCGCATACTTCTCGATTCACTTTTCCATTTCCTGAGTTTTGTTCAGAGAAGCGTTGCCTCAGCCCGTCCTGTCGGACAGTGAGGCCACAAACCCCCGGATTCAGATTCGGCGATGGCTCTCATGGGCTGGGATTTGAGGTCGTCGTACGGTTTGAACAAATTTTCGTGATCATATATTCGCTGGGTTCGGGTTCGTTCCGGGGGCCCAGAGTCGGCGGGGAGAGGTGATAGAGGGTTTTTGAAAGATGTGTTGATTTTGCTCTGGTCGTTCCCGTTCTTCCGTTCGGGACAGTGATTGACTCCCGATTTTTTTGTGTCGATTCTTCAGCCGATTCCCGTGACGCGTCAACGGATGGGTCCAAGAAAATTCAACGCACCCATTCCGCCTTTTTGCACCGCATCACCAAGGCAAACGGACTATCTCCTGTGTAAAGACTACTTGTGACATTTGTTGGACTGTTCTCTCGCCCGATGGGTCGACTGATCGCAGCACACCAGGAATCCTGTCGATAGGTTGGTTGCTGTCCTCATCATACGACACTGCCGCCACGGCCAGCCTCCAGTGGCCGGACATGGGGAGGAAATCTGTCACACTTCTGCTCTTGTTGCTGGTGCCTTTGTTCGTTGTTGGTACTTTGGTAGATTCAAACCCCCTCCTCCCCTGCCCCCGTCCCTCTGCTAAGTGATTTATTTCTGACATTCTCACATGCACCTACAACCCTTCGTGATGAAGGGGGGGGTGCAAAACACGATGAGTAGAAGTGATTCGCGAAAGTCGTGTGCGTAAAAACTATCTGCCCCCAGGCTGGACAGCGAAAATGTGTGCAACAAAGCAGTACCTGGTTGCAACACAGGACCCACCATCTGTGTGCACCATTCCCTCGTCTGATGGATGGTGAGAGTGGAGGTCGTAAAGATCCAGCAAAAAGAAATGGGCACAAAAATTTACCGCGGTTGGCTGCCCCGAAGTCTCGGAAATGAAGCAAACAAAACGCATTCCTGGTCGGATCACAACGCTGGCGGCACAGGTCACAACCACAGCCGATTTCAGACTACTCAGGGCGATCCGACGGTCGCGCAGATAATGCTGTGAGACTTCGAAAGACATGGGGTGGAGGGCTGACAAAGGGTCTGTGCCCTGGGTTCAAACCCGGTGAATTACATATCAACTGGAATGCGTGCGTGCGTGAGTGATGTCGCCAATAGGGGCGCAGAGGTGCACAGTTTCCTGCGTTGGAAACGGAGGGATCACAAAAAAAATGTTGGAACGAATCAGGGGATAAGATAGGTCTGGTTTTCCGGTTTTCAAAACCAGGGTTTCCCGGTTCCCGGTTTTCTGGAAAAAAAAAAGGTCGATCTCATTTTCGGCGTTTTTTTGTGACTTTGGGACAGTAAAACAGTCAGAAAAAACGCCATAAAAAAATAGAAAGTGACCCCATCGTGATCCGCACAGAGCTCAAATAGTCCAAAGAAGGCAGAGAAGCGGAGAAGAAAAAATGGACCTAGCGGGTGGCCCGGTGGGTGGTGATGCCCTCGTCATGCAGGTCTCTTCTGTTTTGAAGGTGCACACATGGTGGACTCCAGCCACCATGTCTAAGAGGGAGTCTAAGACTGCAGTCTGTACTGGATACGGGAGTCTATTTTCCAGCTAATTTACGCTAAGACTCCCGCTAGTTGAGACTCATGGGAGACACACGGTGTACTCCAGCGGAGGTAGGGTAACCTCCGCTGGAGTTCACCGTGTCGTCTGCCTCTGTGCAGCGTCACTCGGTGCCATCGAATACATGGCGACAGCCCACCAACTCGAGACAGATCTGCTTGTCTGGAGGGCTGAGACGAGAACACGAACGACTTTCAAGCAGTCTTGAAGGTCGCCAAGCCTATTGGGGGCAACTAACAGATGAGATTTGTTTGTTGCCTGTCGTCACAGCTAGGTGCCCATCTCCTCGACAACGGAATGTGTGCAGAGATCTCGTGGACCCTTTGGCCATTCTGTCGTGCACCCACTCCACCCACAACGCACACCTATCACGAGTGGTCGCTCCCCCGTCCTCCTCCACCCTGAAGGTTGAACCCTCAAGGACCAGTGATCTCCTGCTGGCCGGGCTGCGATACAGCGAAGCCTTCCTACTTACAAGCGAATCCAGACTGTAGGGAACAGATGTTCACTACCGTGGCCTCCGGCGGCTGGGGGGCTCCGCCCCCCAGACCCCCCCTGCGTAAAAACATTGCACCAGACCTTTTTTGGCCGAGAGTCCAAACTTTCAAAGCAGCTGCTGCGCCTGCCCCACCAAGCAGCCTCAGTACGACAGGACGCGCGCAGGCACCGGGCCCTCTCAGATTCTGGGAGGGTTTGCGCGGGTCGCGCGCGCCGAAGGCGCGCGCGAAAAATTTTCAAAACCAGAAAAACCGGAAAACGGCGCCAGAAAAAAAGTCTATCTTATACCCTGGAACGAATCACCAAACGGAAAAAAATACTTCGCTTTTTTCGAGTAGACAGGCACATGGGGGCAGATGTACTGCTCGCATGACAAATGGCGGGTGGCGTGGGGTCGCATGTGTGCTCGCACTGCTGCCTGACTTCGTTCAATCGCTTGTCATAGCCAAATTGTCCCGACTGACACACATCAACACAACTCACAATCGGTTTACCGACAGCACATCCCCTCTGAACGATACAAATAATCGAACAACCGACACAAGCCGACTTCCACACATTCGGCTGGGTTTGAGGTACACGCACAGATTACACATCTTATTCCCCTCTGCTTTGGATAACACATCAACACATGGCAATCTTGTCTGAAACATACGCCCAAGGAGCGCAGGCCCGTTTCAGCACGGTTTCGCGCACCCGCTAAACACTGGCACAGCACACATATCACAGCGACGCAATCGAAAGAGACACATCTTCTGGCGACACCCACACACCAAAAGAAGCGCATGCCGTGTTTCAGAAAATAGATGAATCACACACAGGAGCATCTCAGTGCCTGGCACCCCATCAAAGCCGTCCCCGAAGGGCCGGGTGAAACTAAGGGGACTTGCCGCGTGCGGCAGTTCCAGCCTGAGTTTAATGCTGGTGGTATTCCAGCCGAAGAGAAGGGCTGGGGCGTGGTTGGCCCGCTGGTTAAGGAGAAAGCCCAACCGGGGTGCAGCCCAAAGGGGTTGGGGTGTTCTGGGGGCACGGTGGGTGTCACTCCGTGTGGGTGTGTTCCGCTCTGCCACAAAAATCCGAGCTGTCGTAGACCGGGCCAGCAAACAAGACGGGCCCTTCGACACAGCCCTTGCTTCATGGCTCCTCCAACTGGTCAGAAAACGACCCGACGGTGCGTGCACAGGCGTGGGAATGACACACAGTGCCTCGCTAGAGTTGGGGAGGGGTGGGGGGCCGATCCAACCTCAAACTACGAGACCACCCCCCACTCCCCGAGTTCAAAAACCCGCCATCCTGGCTGCAGCGATGAGCTCAGGAACAGAATGAAAAGAACAACATCAGTATGCCTGCCCACAAGAGGCAAAGAGAAATAAAGGCGCAAGGCTGCAACAACAGTGACGGTCGAATACAGGAAAGTGCCTGACATTCGCCACACGTGAATGGCTTTTGAATGCTGCCGGCCATACACACCAACGAACGGAGGGGGTTAGGCAGACACCCTGGTGTGTGGCATGGGTGACTTGGTGCACAGCGATACACAGACACGCGCAGGGCGTGGGACAGAGTTTCCCACACGACGCACACACAGCTGTGCCCAAGAGGCTTGCAAGACACATTAGCAGGGCACTGAGTCTGCTGCTTCCATCTTTTCAGGAAGACGAATCAAACAATGTTCAAAAAGCGCAATATGACACCGCCGTCCCACTCTCCTGCTGGAGGCTTAGTCGGGTGGCTGTCAGGACACAAGGCACAGATACATGAGTGACACGTTCCGCCCCACTCCGAAACATAATAAACACAACCGGGCTGGCCAGCAACAAGAAGATGTATCACAGAACACAACTCAACGGGACGGCAACCGCAGGGCCCAAGCAGGCACAGGCCATGCCGCCCCCCCTCCGAATCACCACAGGTGGCAGCGGCAACAGCAGCCTTCACTTATTGACAACGTGTTGCAGCATGACCAGGACACCATGTGGTCCACTCCTTCTGATTTAGCAGGCCGATGTGCAGGACCCTCTTGGTGCTTGATCACATTGACAAGTGTGGTCTTGGCAATCATGGCCAGCATGACGGGGTTGTATATCCATTACATTTCACCTTTTCACCTCCTGTAAATGACATCTATCTTGGCGAGGTTTGACCAAAATCATGACCGACGCCTGCTGGAGGGACTGCCAGCCTCTTAGCCATGCGCAATGCAACCGAAGCTGGGGGGAGCATTCACCCCGAGTCAAACTCAGGGCAACGTTGCACCCCACCTGCGCCTAATCCGCTTTCTCCATGCTTCAGAGCAGCGCCCACACACCCCTGTATATTGGAATCTCCCCCAGAAAGAGCAGTAGCTGTTGAGGGCCCCAGGAGCCCGGATACGTCGCACCCCTGTTGGGTTAACCCTTTTGTTGGGGTGCTGTTCACAACTCGCCACAAAGAGCAGGCAGTATTGGGTGAGCGAGTTGATGGGCAGTGCACAGCAGTCGGCGGATGGACCACGGCACGCGAAAGAGCGCAAAAAATAACTCCCCTGTGTATGTTGTCTCGGATTGGTGCACACAGGAGGGCACAGGCTGGGCGAGCATGAAGAATAAAGAAAAAGGAGAATTGGATGTGGGGAGATCAACCAGGGAAGCAGGAAAAACAGAAAACCCTCTTTTAACCCTTTAAACACGGAACGCCACGTACGTGGCGGGAAACTACAGCACACTTGAAATATTTTCTCCTAAGGACATTCCCGGACTCACCAGGGGGAAAACGTCTTCCTACAGACCATTGGGGTATACGGTGCATGAAAAAACACTAAAATATGCCCCCCTGTGGTCCTCAAATCGTGTTGCTATGAACGGTATTTTCGCCATTTTTCGCACTTTTTGAGGCCTTTTTCGCTGTTCTTTGTCCTGGCCGCATCTTCGGTCTGTCTGGCCCTATTTTACACTTCCGAGGACATATCTGCAACAGCGGGGGCACCAGAAGAAGCAGGCGTGCCGTATGTGGGCCTGGATGGCCAAGAGGAGTGGTAATGATGAGGGTATGACGAAGTGGAGGTCGTGGAGGGACACGATTTGTCGAAAAGACAAGGGACCCCTAGATGTGGCGAGAAGGAGCCCTGCACACAGGAGAGTGGGCGTCCAACTGAGGGCTGCACACCACCGTGCACCGCTGACCACCCAGAGATGCTGACGGTGACTCCAAGTCCCAACTCATTTGACCTGACAGTGCTCATCCAACTCTTGTTCAATCTGCCAGTCTCGGCCTTGACCAACGACACCAGAAGAACTGTCCCATCAGCTGAAGTGCTGAGTTCGATGTACACCACGCAGATATGGCAGCCGGTGAGGCTGGCTTGCTGATTGGAGAATCATGTACAAGAGGCAGGTTGGGGCTGCCGTTCATCAAAGAGCGATGCACTGGCACAGGCTTGCAGTGCTGCCAGATGACGACCCTCATGCTGCGTGGATACCTGACATCCCTCACATCACCCATACGCACTGCAGGCCTTCGTACCCAGGAGACCCTTGAAATTGTCCGCCCCCCCAGGAGGCCCCGAGGCGGACATTCCAAGGGGATTCGAGGGCCGGACATTTACAAGGGGGATAGTCGGTATCTTGTTAGAGTTGGCTGCACACTGGAGAGCTAAGTCGCACCACGCAGGTCTCCCACTCTGCAACAGAGTATCGTTCTACCTCACCAAGGGCCTTCCTTGACCGACAAGGCGGTCCCGGAGAGCGAAAACCACGCGTGCAGGGTGTGCAAAGGCGCTGCTACTGCAAAAAGCCGGTATTTATGTGTCCCACCAGGCGCTCTGAGCCTGACCAATCGCTGAACAATTTCTGAACCCAAATCTGCCACATAAGCCACGGAATCCGCCATCCTTTCACAGGGGGGGGCCAACCATCCTCACTAGGATATGTTTGTGACTTGGAGAGGCAAAATCGGCCCAAAAGGCAGCGTAGGTCGCGAGGCCAAAAAAACGGGATATTAATCGAAGGTGGCTCGTGTTTAAAGGGTTAAGATCCGGGTCCGGTGATCCGCCCTTCATCACCACGGAGATGGTTTTGAAAAGGCAGCCCTGCACTGTTGGGTGGTGGCAACCCCAAGGGTGTACCCCGCATCCAGGGATGTTTGTTCTAGCTTGTGGAGCTCTTCGGACGCACAAGAGGAACCCGGGGGTGCCACTGGGAGTATGAAATTCGCCTGGATTTGCAAAGCGATCACCGGATCACAGATGCCATCGCAGATATTCGGCACAGATGCCACATCACATGAACACAATAAACAATTCAAACGTGGTCAGGCCGTGATCCTGGTAACCTCCGGTGAGAGGATAACACAGAGGCCATATTGCTGTGGTGGAGACAGTGCACCGAGCATATGCTCTTGATGCGGGGTATACGGTGGCTTGGTCAGGGTTTTCACCTGGCCTGTATTGAGTCAAAAAAGGGCCCGGCCAGTGACCTGGTCATGATGACCAGGGGCCAGGTCAACAACCTGGTCAAAACCCTGACTAGGCCACCGTGTAATGAGTGCACACACAACCGGGAGCGATTGACCCCTCCACCTCTGAACCTTTTCAATGTGATGTATGACCCTAGCTGCCGGTTCTCTGCTGAAGGATTTCTGGTGCTTTTTTTTGTTGGCAACCTCTGACACCGCATTCGAGAAGTGTCATAACAATCGGCAATTGCCCCCACCCCCACCCCCCACACCACCGCAGCCACCACCCCATCCATTCTATGGAATCACAGGACAGGCAAACGTCGTGGCGGGTGAAGTAGCTCACTCTGGAAGTGTGAGGGCTGAGGGCAGGCATGCCACCTCAACTCCTGCTCACCCGCAGCAGTGCTGTGTTGGGGGGGCAAAAGAGAGGCTTCTCACGCACACCCTTCTTCTTCTTCTGCTTGCTTGTTCTCACGCACAGCGTGCAGAAGGAGGGGGCAGATTGTGATAGAGCCCCATGCACAGGCTACTGTCTATTGAACGGTTTTTGAATGACTTTTTGTCTTAGCCATACTCGGTCAACACTGTTTTCGAGTTCTTCTGGCCGCACGGCTATCGGGAAGACTGCTACGAATAACAAGACAGGCAAAGAATAGGTTTGAAGGAATGGGATGGGGGCGGGCGAGTCTTCGGTGCAAAGTAGCGCGCTTTTGGTGCATTCACCCCCCCAACTTTGTTAGAAAAGCGCCGAGTACTACCGAAGATGGCGGAATAGCGAAAACCTCCACGACTATACAATAAAATGCCGGTTGCCTGGCAGTAGAAAGGTGTTGGGGGGTGGGGGGAAGCGGGAAGGTGGTGGTGGTGGTGGGTAAATATCACACAAACCGGCAAAAGTGCTGCAATATTGCTGGCCAACCTAACGAGAAACTTTCTCTGGTGTAATTGACATCCCGTATTTCGTACTTCTTTCGTAACGATTTTAGTGGTAGGGGTGTCGTTTTTTCCCCTGCTTTTTTGGCGGCTGGAGTGGCGGATTTTTTTCCCGGCGCGCTTCGCGCGCCGGGAAGAATGCACGCACTGATACACTACGTGCAACTCAATGGCAGCCCCACGCCCCCCCCCAGCAACATACACCGTCCTGACAGAACCCATCTAGCTCACACAATACCACGTAAATCATCAAAAGCAGCAGCATGTTGAGGAAGGGGGCCTGAGATCGCCCCTGGCGCGGAGCGGGACGAACGCCACCGCCAAGCCACGGCCCGCCGACCCGCGTACTGCAGCACACCAGTCAACAAGACCGCCACAGGTGAGCAACAATGCCACCATTTGCCTCGGCTGATCACGTGGATCATGTTGGCGTGTGGAAATAAGATGGTGTTGCAAGGGTATTCCGAACATGGCGTGTTTAGTAGTGACCGTCTGAGGCCAACTCTGGCTGCTCGCTGACCTGATATCTGTTCCTAGGCTGCTTGGGGCAAGAACAGCGGTTCTGTTCATTTCCTTCTACGGGCTCTGAGAACAAAGAACATGAACAACAACAATCCTGGTCAACAAACCACGCACTGGGCACCAGGCTGGTTGCTGTGCTGGCGGAATGGACTGTACGTGACTTCTAGGCCTGTGGCATCAGGAAGTCGAGGAGGGTTGCCACCGCACTGTCCGGCCCTGCGGGGAGGGGTCTCCAACAAGGTGCCTCTTTGCGAGGGGGGTTGAGCTGGCTGCCTTAGCAGCCGGCTTCTTGGCAGCCTTCTTTGCTGCGGGCTTGGGTATCCACAGGTTGGAAGGCCTTGCTGACTTATGGAGGGTCTTCACCTTCGTCGATGCCATGCTTAAGAGCGGCTTCAGCACCTTCGCACCTTATTTTGAAAACAAGGCAGCTGCCTTGTTTTCAAAATAAAGTGCGAATGTGCTGACACAAAAACACTGCCCTATGGCTTCGCCCAGAGGCAGTGTCTCCGTTGCCTCCAGTAAGTTGCCCCACAGAACACGGAGTAGAGGGCGCTTCATCTTGTAGCCGGCCTCCCTCACAGCTGCCTCCACCCCCGCCATCGTGAGCTCCTGTGGTAAGGGCTCATTTGAAACACGCCGGTCTGTGCAGCCACTTGCCGTTGAAACCTGAAATGTGAGCCCGTGGGGTAATCAGGCTGGGGAAAAAAACAACAAATCACAACGAATCACACCCGATCACAACAAATCACAACGCCAAATGTTGTGATTTGTTGTGATTTGTTGCGATTTGTTGTGGCCAGTTGTGATTTGTTGCGACCAGTTGTGACGACTTGTGACCCTTTTGTGATGAGTTGTGGGCAACGATATGGGAGCAACCTAACAGGGGAGGTGAAGAGGGCACGGGTCTTAGCCTGATGACACACTGCAACCTCAAGGTGACTGGCGACACCTCTCCCACAGTCTGCGGCGACTCTGCCGTGGCGACAAGGCTTCCTGTCATGGGAGATCGCTGCGTGGATCAACGTGGCACCACCCGTGTGCTCGGCAGGTTGTTTCGGCACCTGTTTTCTCCGTGTCATGCTTTTCGTGAGCGTGTCAGGGATGTTGGCACACGCTGGGGAGGGTTCACATGATGACATAACATATATCAGAAGCACACACCCACGTGGCGCTGTCCTTGGCAGGACTTTGAAAGTGCCGCCTTGATATCCTTGTTGGATAGAACCCTCATATCACACCCTCAATCAGCTGACGATGAGTTGTGATGAGGTGTGATCTGTTGTGATCGCGATCCAAAATTTCAAAAATTTGAAATTTTGGATCGCGATCACAACAGATCACAACAGATCGTCAGCTGATTGAGGGTGTGATATGAGGGTTCTATCCAACAAGGATATCAAGGCGGCACTTTCAAAGTCCTGCCAAGGACAGCGCCACGTGGGTGTGTGCTTCTGATATATGTTATGTCATCATGTGAACCCTCCCCAGCGTGTGCCAACATCCCTGACACGCTCACGAAAAGCATGACACGGAGAAAACAGGTGCCGAAGCAACCTGCCGAGCACACGGGTGGTGCCACGTTGATCCACGCAGCGATCTCCCATGACAGGAAGCCTTGTCGCCACGGCAGAGTCGCCGCAGACTGTGGGAGAGGTGTCGCCAGTCACCTTGAGGTTGCAGTGTGTCATCAGGCTAAGACCCGTGCCCTCTTCACCTCCCCTGTTAGGTTGCTCCCATCCACAACAGATCACAACAGATCACACCTCATCACAACTCATCACAAAAGGGTCACAAGTCGTCACAACTGGTCACAACAAATCACACCACGTCACACCTAGTCACAACAAATCACAACTGGCCGCAACAAATCGCAAAAAATCACAACAAATCACAACATTTGCCTTGTGATTTGTTGTGATCTGTTGTTTTTTTCCCCAGCCTGATTACCCCAGCCCGGGCATTTTCTTCACCAGTTTTGGTAGCTTCCATACTTAGGGATGCTGTTAGAACTGATCTGCTGGGTGTGTCATGTGTCGTATGTGTGTGGATGCTGAAGTCGTAGCAAGGCAATTTTGTGAGGTGATGTCAACGGGACATGACTCGTCTCTTTGCTGCATCGCACCCTGGGCTTGTTGGGTCACCTCAAACATTGAAGGCACCCCCCCAAAAATACCCCCCAAAAAAAAGTGCCACCCAAAATAAAAAACGACTCCCTACCCCGTATTTCGTAGTTCTTTCGTACGGTATGTACGGGATTTCAGGTACACCATTCTCAGTTGATTATATTTTTTTTGCGCCGGAGTGGGCAGCATCAGGGTAGTAGGTGACCTCTCCGATTTTCCAAAACTGCTGGTTTACTGGTTTGGGGGACGGTCGCCGGCAGACCGTTGAAATGCCCGTGTTAGCCAGGCACACTCACGTTTCAGGTATCGTGTCGCATGTCACGCATGTCGCCAACGCGGCGAGTGTACCTCCCAGGTGGGGAAGTCCGACCTCCTGTCCGATGTCAGCCAGGCTTCGAAGAAGCGCTTCATGGATGTGGTGCTGACCTCCTACGCAGCACTGTATCCGGGGTAAGTGAGATAGACAGACGGGCACACGCTACATCGGGGGTCTGGGGGGCGTGAGCCCCCCAGCCGCCGGAGGCCACGGTAGTGAACATCTGTTCGTGTGGGCGAACAGATTCTGTGTGAGTTGGCTGCGTCCTGAGGCGACTGGAGTGGTTGGATCCCCAGACCTGATGGGATTCGAAGGACTTGAGTCCGAGACATGCGCCACAGGGGGGTCTGGGGGGCGGAGCCCCCCAGCCGCCGGAGGCCACGGTAGTGAACGTCTGGCTGTTGGCTGCAAAAAAAACGGGAAAAGGGTGGGTGTCAGGAGGACATATCCTCATCCCCCACGAGAAAACGCCTTGAAAAATTTCTGGTTTTTTTTCTCCAGAAATCTCATTTTTTTTATAAATTTCCCCAAACCAGAAAACCGGCTTTTTCTGGTTTGGAAACCTCTCAGAAAGGGCACCCTATTCCCCTGGGCAGCATCCTCAGCCTTGTGAATGGGGGCGGGGCGGGCATGGGGGTAAGCAACGCCACATATACCCGACCCTGCCTTGGGAAACACGGGCGGGGGTCTGTATGGAGTAAGGACTCCCGGAGAGTGTTTCCCCAGCCACCTTGCAAGAGGGGCGAGGCAAAGGCGGACGGTATGTGGGCTGCTGCCGAAGAAGAAAATAATGGAGGGAATGCCACGTGCTGTCGGTAGTCAGTTTTGAACGGGGGGGAAAGACACGGCCTATTTGGCAAAATGATTTGAGTATAGGTAGAGGAGGCGGATCTCAAGCAATCAGGGGATAAGATAGGTCTGGTTTTCCGGTTTTCAAAACCAGGGTTTCCCGGTTCCCGGTTTTCTGGGAAAAAAAAAAGGTCGGTCTCATTTTTGGCGGTTTTTTTGTGACTTTGGGACAGTAAAACAGTCAGAAAAAACGCCATAAAAAACTAGAAAGTGACCCCATCGTGATCCGCACAGAGCTCAAATAGTCCAAAGAAGGCAGAGAAGCGGAGAAGAAAAAATGGACCTAGCGGGTGGCCCGGTGGGTGGTGATGCCCTCGTCATGCAGGTCTCTTCTGTTTTGAAGGTGCGCACATGGTGGACTCCAGCCACCATGTCTAAGAGGGAGTCTAAGACTGCAGTCTGTACTGGAGACGGGAGTCTATTGTCCAGCTAATGTACGCTAAGACTCCCGCTAGTTGAGACTCATGGGAGACACACGGTCACGTGACGGTGTACTCCAGCGGAGGTAGGGTAACTTCCGCTGGAGTTCACCGTGTCGTCTGCCTCTGTGCAGCGTCACTCAGTGCCATCGAATACATGGCGACAGCCCACCAAATCGAGACAGATCTGCTTGTCTGGAGGGCTGAGACGAGAACACGAACGACTTTCAAGCAGTCTTGAAGGTCGCCAAGCCTATTGGGGGCAACTAACAGATGAGATTTGTTTGTTGCCTGTCGTCACAGCTAGGTGCCCATCTCCTCGATAACGGAATGTGTGCAGAGATCTCGTGGACCCTTTGGCCATTCTGTCGTGCACCCACTTCACCCACAACGCACACCTGTCGCGAGTGGTCGCTCCCCCGTCCTCCTCCACCCTGAAGGTTGAACCCTCAAGGACCAGTGATCTCCTGCTGGCCGGGCTGCGATACAGCGAAGCCTTCCTACTTACAAGCGAATCCAGACAGTAGGGAACAGATGTTCACTACCGTGGCCGCCGGCGGCTGGGGCTCCGCCCCCCTGCGTAAGAAAATTGCACCAGACCGGTTTTTTGACCGAGAGTCCAAACTTTCAAAGCAGCTGCTGCGCCTGCCCCACCAAGCAGCCTCAGTACGACAGGACGCGCGCAGGCACCGGGCCCTCTCAGATTCTGGGAGGGTTTGCGCGGGTCGCGCGCGCCGAAGGCGCGCGCGAAAAATTTTCAAAACCAGAAAAACCGGAAAACGGCGCCAGAAAAAAAGTCTATCTTATACCCTGAAGCAATCCCTCATAAAAAAAGTGTGACGAAAATTAATTTGGTCAATTCGGCTCAAAAAAACACGCTGCTGCACTCCGCACACACTCCGACAATGTCAAAAAACACATTTTTGGACATGTTCGGGTGCAGGCCACTTCACCTTGGGGCCAGACAGCCACCAGACAATACTCCGAGGGCAGAACAACGCAGAAACAAACGACACTTGGTCATAAACACATCAGGAACAGCAATGTGTTGGCCGGAAACAGAGGCACACGGTGGGGCGACCAGCGACTGGGCACGGGGACATTCAGGAACAGCGAGCTGTTCCTCGGAAACGTCACCGATCCGGAGTCTCTGGCGAGTCTCCGGATCGACTCCGGAGTCTCCGGTGGGTCTCCGGAGTCGATCCGGAGACTCCGCGGAGACTCCGGAGCGACTCCGGAGACTCACCGGAGTCTCCGGAACGACTCCAGAGACTCGCCGGAGACTCCGGACCGACTCCGGAGACTCGCCGGAGACTCCAGATCGACTCCGGAGACTCCGGAACGACTCCGGAGACTCACCGGAGACTCCGGACCGACTCCAGAGACTCGCCGGAGACTCCGGACCGACTCCGGAGACTCGCCGGAGACTCCAGATCGACTCCGGAGACTCCGGAACGACTCCGGAGACTCACCGGAGACTCCGGACCGACTCCGGAGACTCCGCGGAGACTCCGGAGCGACTCCGGAGACTCGCCGGAGACTCCGCGGAGACTCCGGAGACTCACCGGAGACTCCGCGGAGACTCCGGAGACTCACCGGAGACTCCGCGGAGACTCCGGATCGACTCCGGAGACTCCGGATCGACTCCAGATCGACTCCGGAGACTCCGCGGAGACTCCGGAGCGACTCCGGAGACTCGCCGGAGACTCCGGACCGACTCCGGAGACTCCGGATCGACTCCGGAGACTCGCCGGAGACTCCGGCGAGGTCATGGCTGCATCAACCTCCGTCTACCTGCGTCTACAAGCCAGAAATGGTGATTTTCACCCAGAAACACCCCATAACGGGCTGTCTGGGGCCGAAAATGTTAGTCTACACCCTCAGAATGGCCATAGATGGTCCAAAAACTGGTTTCTCGTTTTTGGAAGGGTCTGGAGGGGGCCTGGCGGGGGTACCGAGTGGAGGAAACGGGAATTGCTACTGTTCCCAGCCAAAATAGGTGAAAAACCGAAAAATTCGTTTTTCTGAGCAAAATTCGAGCATTCCTGGGATGTAGACGCTCGTAGACGCTCGTTAATGTCCAATTTGGGGTCACCTGGTGGGTTAGCGGGCGAGTAGTTGTCCAAAATCGTCGAAAATAATTTTCGTCACAGCGAAATCGGGGTATCCGCCTCCTCTAGTATAGGGGAGTGTGGATGTGGGTGGGGAGTGGGAAGAGCAGCGTTTTTGAGACCAGGCCCCCCCTGACACCTCGGCCATGCCAGCGAGTCAGACATCCGGCAAGGGGTGGGTGGCACAAAAGGGGGGGGGGGGGGGGCTGTGTGCCACATCCGGTTCTGACAGGCGATAACTCGATTCGCCCCTCTTCCCCTAGCAACCCCTTTTCTCCTTTCACCATGGGTTGACGCGTCTTATGCCCTGCCGCCCTTCGGCCAACGACCTCTATCTGAGGACGCATCATATGCCGCAAGGGGCAATCAGAAATAGCTGTGTTGGGTAAGGTGGAATACGAGAGAGAGAGGGGAGAGGGTGGGACGGCTTGACTAGAGACATGGAGGCTTTGTTCTGGAGGTCGCTGTTGTGCCAGCCACACGCCCCCTGGAGGGGGGGGGGGGGGGCCTGCGTGCGAAGTGTGTGTGTTGTGATGCAGAGAACAAAGCTCTGCTCACAACGCTTCGCTGGCGCGCCCAAGAGAAAGAGAAAGGGAGAGAGAGAAAGGATTTTCCCACAGGTTCCCTGAAGAGGGGGGGGGGGGGGAAATCACCCCCGCGGCAAGAATATTGTGCGTCCCAGATAAACACATTCTCCCTGGTTGCCCCCCCCCATTCCGACAACCAATGGCATCCCCCGGTGGTGAGTTGTTGAGCCAGTGAATTCACAGCCGCCCAGCGATTCCGCTGGGTGTGTTTGGCTGTGATGCCGCTGGCCACCACATGCATGCCCCATTCATGCAGTCCCGGGGGGGGGGGGTTTGATTGTCGAGAGTGAAAGCAAAGGCAAGTCACTCAGCACCTCCTCGCGTTACTCCGTTTTGTAGCCACCGCACCAGATATGCTGTGCAGGGTGGATCAATACCCAATGGGAGGGTGTGTAGTATGTGTCTGTCAGTGGAGTCCCGGGGTGGGGGGGGGGGGGCTTTTTCGAATCAGCTGCATTGCTGGGACAAAATCAAAAAAAAATGATGGATATGCAAAAGAGAAATATGCGTCGAAACAGGGGGGGAGAGAGAGAGAAAGTGGGGGGCATACACAACAAAAGAAGCGATTGTGCCCCCCCCAGGCCTCTGGCTAATTCGGGTCGAACGTTAAGTTTCTCCGTGCCGGGGGGGGGAGGGGGGGGGGGGGGGGCTACCCTACCCTACCCTAGGGTTGGGGCCGCCGGGGTCCCAGATTTTTTGGTAATTTCCAGGTGTGGGTAGGGGGACCTTTTCAAAATTTTTTTTCGAGGGGTGCCCATTTTGGCGATTTGGGCCCGATTTCGAGGGTTACGGGTGACCCTAGACCCTACCCAACCCTAGGGTTGGGGTTGGGGTTAACTCCAGACCCTACCCTCACCCTAGGGTTAGGGTTAACCCTAGACCCTACCCAACCCTAGGGTTAGGGTCAGGGTTAACCCTAGACCCAACCCTACCCTAGGGTTAGGGTTAACCCTACACCCTACCCAACCCTAGGGTTAGGGTTAGGGTTAACCCTAGACCCTACCCTAGGGTTAGGGTCAGGGTTAACCCTATACCCAACCCAACCCTACACCCAACCCTACCCTAGGGTTAGGGTCAGGGTTAACCCTAGACCCAACCCAACCCTACACCCAACCCTACCCTAGGGTTAGGGTTAGGGTTAACCCTAGACCCAACCCAACCCTAGGGTTAGGGTTCGGGTTAACCCTAGACCCAACCCAACCCTAGGGTTAGGGTTGGGGTTAACCCTATACCCTACCCAACCCTAGGGTTAGGGTCAGGGTTAACCCTAGACCCAACCCAACCCTAGGGTTAGGGTTAGGGTTATAGCTATTTATTACCGGTAATAATAAAGTACTTTATGGATTGAGGGTAATTACGTCCCCGAAGCAAGGTCCGAGGGTGTTTTGTTCCCCGAGGGAAGGCCCGAGGGCGAAGCCCGAGGGCCTTCCCGAGGGGAACAAAAACACCCGAGTACCTTGCTGAGGGGACGTAATTTCCCGAAATCCAGAAAGTACTCAATTAGGACCGGTTATATGGTAGTTTGTTAACGGTCCTGAAACCATTATAATCGGTTACCTGCAGAAAGCCTCCGTAGTACCAGAGCCACAACCTCCACAGATCACGCAACATCACACACATCATGCCCCGCGCCGCCGATCATGACAGCGACAGCAGCAGCAGCACATCAAGTGACGGTGACCTCATGCCAGTCCGCAGCAGGAAGGCATACACCGATCGACTGACTGACTTCGAGGCGTACGTCGCTGAGGAGGCTCCCCGGGTTCGTTCCATGAAGACAATCTACTCCGAGAAGCACATCAAGGGCTATCTCAAGGCCAAGCTGCAGGGGGGTTCTGCCGCATCGTCAATCTGGAACTACTACTCCATCATCAACTTCAAGGTCAAGATTGTCCACGGGAACATGATCAAGACAAAGATGCCACGCCTCCACCAGTACGTGAAGAATCAAACAAAGGGCTACACCACCAAACAAGCCAAAACCTTCTCTTTTCAAGAACTGCAGGACTACATGGACAAGGGCACCGGGTCGCTGGCGAGCAAGCAGGATCGTGCGCTTGTGGTGCTGGCCTTCTTCGGTGGGATGCGCTGCGTTGAACTCCGCAACCTGTCGATCGAAAACATCACCGTCCAAGATGAGCAGATCAGCGTGAAGTTCTACGGTGCAAAGCAGGGAAGCGTCGCGATTGAACGGTCGTTTGTGGTCCCCAAGATGCTGAACGAAGAAGCTGTGTTCTACGACGTCCTCAAGGCCCATCTGGCCCACCTCTCTCTGTCGGACCTCGTGACGGGGCCTGTCGCAAGACGCATCAACAAGGCCGGCAGCGCGTTCCTCGCTTCGCCCATCGGGCGAAACCAATTCTACGGGCTGCCACGGAAGATTGCGCTGTGCCTGGAAAAGGACCCGGAGGGATACACCGGGCACAGCATGAGACGCTCCGCCGCGCTGGCAGCGGCCAATGGCGGCGCGTCCACCATGGATCTCCGCAGGCATTTCGGCTGGCGCGGAGAATCGACGCCGCAGCTCTACCTTGATGCATCCACGACACACCAGCGGAACGTCGCGCACATGATGTCAAGCCAGCCTGCACAGGGGACGACGACGGGAGCGCCAAGCCAGAGCAGGGTGACTGTGGATCTGAACGTCAACCTGCCGAGGTGATGCCCTCTAGCCCCTGTGAAGTGTTGTAGCGAGTAGGAGCAATGTGGATCAAGCAAACTGGCCAGGACCTCGCCCCCACACCGCCCCTGCCCCCAGCCGCTTTTTCCAGGAAATAAAGATTTCCATTATTGCCCTCAATATTGCGGTAATAAGAAAGCTGAGTGTAAATAATGGATGAAGTCACTAAACCCAGGCTATATTCCTGTGACTGCTTTATTTCCTAGTTTTGATAAAAACTTTTTAATTACCGAATGGTCAATAATATCGCCTTTAAGTCTCGTAAAGTGGTTTATTATTACCTCTTGGCTTATGGACTTTCTGCAGGAAACCGGTAATAATGGTTTCAGGACCGGTAATAAACCCTATACCCAACCCAACCCTAGGGTTAGGGTTAACCCTATACCCAACCCAACCCTAGGGTTAGGGTCAGGGTTAACCCTAGACCCAACCCAACCCTAGGGTTAGGGTTGGGGTTAACCCTATACCCTACCCAACCCTAGGGTTAGGGTCAGGGTTAACCCTAGACCCAACCCAACCCTAGGGTTAGGGTTAACCCTATACCCCACCCAACCCTAGGGTTAGGGTTAGGGTTAACCCTATACCCAACCCTACCCTAGGGTTAGGGTTAGGGTTAACCCAAGACCCAACCCTACCCTAGGGTTAGGGTTAACCCTATACCCTACCCAACCCTAGGGTTAGGGTTGGGGTTAACCCTATACCCTACCCTCACCCTAGGGTTAGGGTTAACCCTACACGGTGGCACGGTGCTGGTGGGAGACCGTCGTGGGAGACCGTTTTTCGGGAGACCAAACGGTATCCCCCTTGGGAGAGCATATGCTCTCCCTTGGGAGACCGTCTGGTCTCCCGTGGGAGAGCATTTGGTCTCCCGGGGAGACCGTCTGGTCTCCCATGTCCGTTGATTTGTGTGGGAAGTGGGGTGGGGGGGGGGGTCAATTTTTGGGGATGTGTCTGCTACAAAATACATTTTTAATCGAGGGGGAATGTGGGGCGGGTTGGGGTGTGGGAAAGCACTCTATTTTTTGATCATGATCAGCAAACTGACCCCACACACGTACAAAACTAGCTACTCCTCAGGTGCATAGCACTTCCCCCGTTCAGGGATGTCCCATCGTTTTGCACGGCACACACACATGGTGAAGCAGTCCCTCGGTACTCCCTCACCCACATGAAAGAGAAGCTCGTTGTCGCTGGATATCTTTGTCACATGTGGAAGCAATCCCAGGGGGCCCTCGCTACGAGTCACTGTGAGTCACGAGTCGTCAGTTGTCAGCCAAACATGGCTGACTTCTCACTTTTTCTCACTCAGTCACACTTGGTAGCGAGGGCCCCCCCAGCTTTGATATCCTTTTCAGAAGTGCCGACAAAGGGCCCTTCCATTGATCCCGATAAAAGCACTTGCACAGCTTCAGTGCATCGCACGCCAGTATCTTGGGCGGATCCGTCGTGATCCCAGGCAAGGGTTTGCACACCGATACCCGTGCCACTTCATAACGCATTTGGTCGTGTTCGAAGTTAGTTCCAACTCTGGCTGAATGCATCTTACGGGTGCTGTTCCCCTGTTCTTGCAGTTCATCAGTGCACTGGATTGGCAAGGCATCAACCTCGTCAAACCAAGTCCATAGATATATCAGACTACGCGGTACGTTGAACAACGGAGTATACCCAGGTGCGCAGGCGGGATTGCCGCAACCACTGGATATGCCAACCATGGGATCTGTGTGAACACAACACACGGATCGAACTGTGCCTGGAAATCAAAGGCACCGAGTGTGCTTTGGATGTGGGCTATGGTAGAAGTGTGGGGGACTCTGCCCGTTCGTGCGTAGCTGCCTGGACAGCCGAGTTGCGCCCCCTCGTCCTTGTTGTACGGCTTGAACTTTGACATTGTAGTCTTCAGCCTTTCATACAACCTTAAGGGGGCCGTCTTCGGTGCACTGCTGATGTCTGATACCAGTTCATGCCCCCTTCTTCATGATCATCGGATGGCTCACTGCCACTATCACTGTCACTGGCCCAAGAACATGGGCACACAGATTCTGACACAAGTGATTTCGCAAGTGGCATAGTGCTCCTCTGTTGCTCGATATGCCTGCAGTTGATGCACTATGCCAGTCCGATCAGCGATTCTCCCGCATCGAGTAGAGATGCAACCGATGCGCCTGAAGGTCTGAAGGGGCTGGAAACATGCCCCTCCTCTAGTACCTATGACCCCTTGTTTCCGGTGTTACTTTTCTACTGTCTCGCATGTCACACCGCAAACAAGGTGTCGTCATGTTGCACTTTTGACCCCACGTATCGTCGGGCAGCACGGTTGGCAACACCGCTGACTGGATCACTGCGAGACATGATGGTTTGCGATTCTGCCTTCTGCCCAGGGGGGGCTGAGGTACAGCTTTGTGGTACATTTTTCCGGAACACAACTAAACTGCTCAGAAGTGCTCAAAAGTGCCCAAAACCGGGCGGAATTGTGTTTCTGGGGTCCCAGGGGTCATATTTTCAGGTTTGGTGACGTTTTTGACCCCCAGACGCCGATGGTGAAAAATCGGCCAGGTTAACAGCTTAAGACCACCCCTAGGGGGGGGGGGGGGATATTGTCAACAAAAATACAGGACTTGCGAAACGGCACACGCACAGAGAGACATCACGCGAGGAGTATTCATAGAAAACACATCGGACGTGGATCCAGTGTGTTTGCCCCTTACCTCCCCCTTCCCCCCCCCTCTCCCATTGCCCGTAAGGGCCATACAAAGCCACAGAACCACGTAAGATAGAAACGCCTGTTTGTCAGCGTGATTGCAGGTCAACACCAGAAAACACTTAGGGACGTGCACACCACAACTTGGGCATTTCCACAAAATAATGTGAGACAGGGAGCAGTTTTGAGGATGGGGGGGGGGGGGGTGATGGGAATCGTGAAAATGCAGAGAAAAAAGGGAAGACAAGAAACGGTTACAAAAAAAAGGTGCAAGCTCGGCAGAACAGAGCAGAAAAGATGAAGGCGTTGTGTGTATGCCAAAAAACCTTTCGCTCGCTGGCAGGTATGTGTGTGTGGGAGGGTAGGATATCTCGGAGAGAAAACTGGCAAGCAAAGGTGCGGAGAAAACCACACCCGCAGCAGGGTTATATTCTGGGCACCCTACCCCCCCTCCCCCTGGGCCTGGGTGCATCAGAACCAAAGGCCACCAAGGCCCCCGAGCAGGTTCTTCAAACATATGAGAAGTGTACCTCGGGGTGCACGAGGGGCTGATTAACCAGTTTAAACGTGCGAGGGGGGCTTAGGGTTGGGATCCTTGGTTCGCTTTCGTATAGTGTATCACATCAGGTTGTAAATACAGAAAGTCCAGGGTTTTGTGATTGTGTCAGGGCAACAGGACCCCCACCCTGAGATTTGTCATCGCGTTTTGTGAAGAAACTCGGCTGGGCTGCCGGAAAAAATAGGAGAAGAAGCACTTCGCTTTGGCAAAGCAAGCTTGATGTGCCTCAACCAGCCCTGGCATCGCAACACCACCACGCTCAACAGCTCAATGGAGAAACACGGTAAAACACAGGGATGAATGTGTCTTGCAAACCGGTCACCCCCCCCCCCTCCCAAGAACATTTGTTTTTGCGGATTTTGGGAGGGGGGGGGGGGGGGTGGAGTGGGGAGGTCACAATGAAGCCACCCCACCGCTCATCTAAACTCAAAACACCAAGACTGAAGCGGGTAGCCGCACTCTATGAAACTCAGCGTTGGAAGAAGCGGGAGGGAGGGGGGATCTGTGTATGTGCGAAAGAACATCGAGAAGGGGATGTGGAGACAACAGTAGTTCCACAAGCTGAAAAGAAGCAGGTTCGACACATATGCGGAGCACTTCGCTTCTTGACAGCGTGTCACTTGATGACCAGCCCCACAGCCCGCGAGATCATTTCAACTTTGTTCCATTTTGAATGGATGCGGGGGGAGTGAGGTGTTTGGGATGGGGGTGGGGCAAATCGCCCCGTAAAGGGTGGGTACAATGCAACTGCAGAGTAAACAAGGCCTTGCCGTCTCTAATACTGCCGATCATATTTATTGATGTCAGCACCTTGATGGCCACACCGCATCCCCGACGTCACTGCTGGCCCCCCTGTTGCGTGATGTACAGCTTTAGGAATAGTTTGCCAGATTACTGGCGGGTTTCCTGCTGACGCCGCACGCAGTGGCACAGAAGCTTGTGCTCCTCCCCTTGCAATATGATTCCGCACGCAATATCAGGGCCGCATCTGTGATGATACGGATATCCTGTGTGCATAAAGTGCATGCCTTGGGTAGCCGACGTTCTGGAACCAACATCTAGTGGCATTGATTTTGCCAGTGTCAGTTATGTTGTATTTTCTTGTGCCGGGTGGCTCTCAGAACCGGCAGTGAATTAAAAATGGACGACAAAAAAATGGGCGTTACTCTGCACCGCTCACAAAAATGTGGAAAAAGAAAACACCGGATGGGAAAGTCGGATGAGAATCAAGAAAAGACTGAAAAACCTTACAGGGGGGGGCGAATAGAATTACTAAGTAATACTATTCAAAATGGCATGTTTGAAAAATTCCCAAATTTTGGGTTGGGCGCATTCCCCAGTACGTGGTATTCCACTCCATCGAAATCGAAAAAAAAGTTGATCGTGAACTGCGCTGGTTCAGGCCTTGAATAGTATTACTTAGTAATTCTATTCGCCCCCCCCCTGTAAGTCAAACGTGAAGGGGGAGGAAAGTTGAGAACATGATGTGTGGAGGGAAGCCACAATATCGGTGCAATTCATTTCGGGTGCGAGAAGAGACTCACATGAACGGCGCCGGAGGGAAAGGCGCTGACAACCACCCTATTCTCGGAGATGGAGACGGTGTGCGCGCAATGAGAAAGAAGGAATCATCAATTCGGTGGGAGAGAGAAGACTGGTGTGAATAAAATATAAGGGGCTCTCGATGCCCCTCCCATGGGTTACCTTTTTTTCGTTTTTCAACTCGTTTTCCATTCGTTCGCCTGGGCCCCTCTCTTTTGCGTTTGCCGCACACCAACTGCGCCTTGAGGCCGCAGAGGGCCCACCACAAGAGGGGTTACCCCCCGTTCCGTAGTGCGTGATTTTGGTCCAACAACCAGATGGCATGCACACAGTGCGGTGGCCCTCAAGGTGTCTTCCTAACAACAAAGCCATGCGAGGCTGGGAGGCTGTCAGGGTGGGTGGGGTGGGGAGGTGCGTTGTTGCTTTCGCGGATATAATGTCGCAAGCTGCCCACCACCTCAGCAAGACATCTCGCTACAGATGGGAACAGCACGAAAGATAGCGCTACCCCCCCACCCTCCACCCCCGCCCTTCTGCCCCAAATAGTGTACAGTGGCTCAGCTGTTCGATGAAACGCTGGTGTGATCTAACACCAGCTTTTGCAGAAACAAGCCACTGACCGGTGAAAGAGGTTCGGTTGTAACGCCCCCCCCTCCCCCCCCATACAGTTTCTTCTCGTTTTTCTTGTTCGGTTATTCCGGCAGGATCGTTTGCTATATCTCATCTACAAAAATACTGGCCATGCGACGCGCCATTCCCCACCCCACCCCACCCCCCAAAACCACCCCCTACGCACTGTGCGCGGAGTATCCCCACACACACCTTGTGAGGATTACCGCGTCAAACACACCAACAGGGGCGGAGGGCCTCTGCCCTCCAGAACCGAAGAAGGGGTGAGAAAAGCTGGGTCGAGGCACCACGCTCTCTTGATGCCAAACCTAGGTACAGCTTGGCACACAGAGGGCAGACTCTCTCCCTTCCCTTCCCTCCCCTACTCCTCCCGAACCCAACTCTGATCCCCCTCCCGCTGCAGCAACACAGCACGAATCGTTGCCGACTCATCCCCCCATCCCGTTATCACCTTCGCGATGGAGGGCGGCCAAGTTTTATTGTGTTGTTAGCAATCTGGTGGAATGCGGCTTTTGACTCGCGCACCGCCTCCTTGACAGCCTGGTCATTCGATATCGGCGTCGGGAGGAAGTTTGCGGGGATAAACGAGGGGTAGTCCATATCGGTGAAGGTGTGGTGGGAGTGCACCCCCTTGTGGAAGCAGCCCGCACACAGGTCGCACTCGTCGGTGCCAGAGCAGGTGTTGCAGCGGTACCAGTCCCCCGGGGTGACAACCGCGGAGCAGCTCCGGCAGGAATGCTTCCCCTTCGTCCTGCCCACGACATAAATAAACCCGGTGTTGTTCACCACGGTGCGGAAGGGCGATATGCTGAGGTTATCGTCGTTCCTCCACTCACCCCGCTCATACCTCCCCCAGGCCCTCACCGCATCTGGAAGGCAACCGCCGTGCGCGCCATACTGGGAGGTGACACACCCCAGGTCCCGCTCCATCCCGCTGCCGCGGATGACCTTCCAGCGGTCCCTCGAATCGGAGTAGATTTTATACTCGCTGTTCTCCCAGACAGGCATGCCGTGGAAGTCGTGGGGGCACCGCACATACATCCCGAACATCGCAGTGTCGTAGCCTTCGAGGCTGCCTGACCTGGTTGCGACCCACAGAGTGGGCGATGGTGTGGTGTCGTGCCCTTCGTCAGACGCGAGGGTGAAGCTGCCTGCCGGCGAAGGTGAGGGGCTGCCCTTAGCAGGGGGCGGGAGGCGCAGAGGGGGGCATGTCGTGGCAGCAGCGGCAGCAGCCCCGTGCGACCCACCAGAATAGCAGCTCCCGAAGCTGCTTCCCAGAAGGCTGCTGCTGCTGCCCAGGCTCTGCACCTCGACAGGGCGGATCTCCGGTGTGTTTTTCAAGCGGACAACCTTTCCGCTGTTGGCACGGCGTGGCGGTGCGGTGCACCGCGACGATGACAGGACACTCATCCCCAACTCTGGGGAGGGGAGGGAGGGGACTGCCTGGCTTGTCTGTGTGTAGAGAGGCGGGTGGGGGGAGTGGGGGGGCGCCTTGTGTGGGTAAGCCCTGCGAGGATGGGTTGGGTGTGGTGGCGACGTGATGCGTGGGTTGGGCCTGGGTGGCTGATGGAGAAGGTTGGTGCGACGGTCTGGGGAGAGGGTGGTTTAGGAAAGGAGGGGGGAGCGGTGGGAGGGGGCAACTGCTGATTCATCATCCTTGCTCCGCTCCGGCGGAGGGACTGGGGGAGGAGGAGTGGGGTCATCGGACGGGGGCTTGGCGAAGTCGGTGCGCAAGAAAAGGAGCACTATTTTATCCGCCGCACATCGCACCCCGAACACCCACACACGCACGAGTGGGCTATGATCCGCGCAGGATCTCCCCACACCAACGTGGTCGCCACCCACACACCCCGGCACCCGCAGGACGGGACACCTCGGGAAGCCCTCCCAAGGTTGGTATCAACTGCAGGATGATGTGCATGGGCACGTCACCCTTCTTGCCATTTGAGAAAAACAAAAAAAATCAGGGAATGCATCATGCTTGCCCCGCAACAGCGGGTGCAAGGCATGTTGACGCGGCGCTCTGGCGCCCTCCCCCAGACCAGAGCAAGCTGGGTGGGTGCGAGTGCAAGCCTTTGCCCACGCGCGCACATGACGCTAACAAAATTGCAAAGAAATAAAAAGGGGGCCTTCGCTACCAAGTGTGACTGAGTGAGAAAAAGTGAGCCACGGCGCACTTCCCCTCACTGGCTGACGAGCAGTGACGAGTAGTGACTGGTAGCGAGGGCCCCCAAACAACAACAAAAGAATTGTACTCGTTTCGCTTCATAAAAGACACCCTGTCCAGCAACTGTGGGATAACAGTTCCAGGAGGGTGTCCGGTACTCCGGATTTTCCTGATTTTTCCCGATTTTCCGAAAGTTTTGCCACTGGTTGACACAAGGGCAAATTTCGAGCAAAATCCGAAAATCAGGAAAAATCGGGAAAAAACAGGAAATCCAGGGGGGGCCACCGGAGACCCTCCCCGAAAAAATCCGATTTTTTTGGGTCGAAAAAAAAAAATTTTTCCGACCCGAAAATCTGTATCTGCGGACTGCCACACTCTGAAAAACCGAAAAATTTCCGAAAAAAATCGAAAATTTTGGCCTTTCCTGGCCTGTGTGGTCCCAAAGGGCCCAGGTTGCCCGGTTTTTCTCCCAAAAACACCCCAAAAATTTTTCCGCCGTTTCACCCCCCCAGAATCTAGGAGGGTGTCCGGTACTCCGGATTTTCCTGATTTTTCCCGATTTTCCGAAAGTTTTGCCACTGGTTGACACAAGGGCAAATTTCGAGCAAAATCCGAAAATCAGGAAAAATCGGGAAAAAACAGGAAATCCAGGGGGGGCCACCGGAGACCCTCCCCGAAAAAATCCGCTCCCTTCCATGGGAGAGTGCGCTGGGGCTGTAACGCCTGGCACGAGGTTCCTAATCGGGGTCTCCGAGGGGCGGAGGAGAGAGTCCTCAGCCGAACATCGGCTTTTATAAACGCAGCAGGAAAACAAAGGGCCGCGAAATTCGACACCTTCACCGTGTTGCGTTGCCCGGAGTACCAGGGCAAGCCCCCCGGAGACTCCACTGTGGTGCCAGGCCCATCAGGGGCATCGCATCGCATCGACCGGCACACCCTGCGGTGTGGCGTGGCTGTCTTCTCAAGGAGCCGGCATCCTTGCAGCGTTTGGAGGAGCCCTTCAGGAGGCATCACTCAGGGACCAACAGCAACTCAACCGCTTGGCGGGAGACCCCCTCATGGGGCTGCACCCGTGCACCGACGACCCATCACGCTAAACGGGAGAACCCCTCAGGGAGACTCACCCCGATCCGACAGCACGCCGTTTCTCCAGTGGAAGAGCCCCATCAGGAGGCATCGTTCCGGACTTGCGTTTCCTCTGGTCCCCGCAGGCAGTCGGGGCACCCCCGGTCGGTGGCAGCGTCTGCACTTCGCTTGGGTCCGTAGGCACCGTGCTTCTCAGGGGCACGCGGCATCCCATCTCCCCCCGGGGGAACCGGGAGAACCGATCCGCAGGGTTCAACGACGTATGTACATATCTCGCGGCGAAGGAGCATCCCGCATTGCTCAATGTGGAGACGATCTGCCCGATCACTTTTCCTGCCCAGCCATCTAAAGAGTAGCCCGCGTTCACTCCCTGAACGACAGCGGTGTTGTCGATGAAAAGCACAATGTGGCATGGCGTCTCCAGCCATCTGACACAGAAGCCGGCCAAACGTGCTGCAGCGTGCAGTTCCTTGTGATATATGGGGAGGCCGGCCACATCAGGCGGGAACGGCCCGTAGAAACCATGATTGTCGACCACACATCCCCACCCGGAGCTGCTGGCATCCGAAAAAACTGCGACCTGCCTGGTCAGAGGGGGCTGCCACATCCGCCACTCGTTCAGCTCAAGCGTTGCCAGCTCGGTCCTCATGACTTGCCTGCATTCGATAGGGAGGAGCACCGGAGCATCCCAGAAACCGCCGGTCATCTCGCCCGTCTCTGCTCGCCCGGCTCTCGCCGTGTCAGACATCCAACGAAGGATCGTTGTGAGGTGCGCCAACCGGAGTTTGAGTACATGTGCCCTCCAGACCAGGCAGCCGCACAGCCGCCACCACAGCCGCATTGGGAGGTGACCCTCCACATCCAGTTCGCGGGCAGCATCACGCACCTTCTCGACCCACGCAGGGGCCAGTCTCCAGCATTTGTCCCGCAGGTCAAGCTCCATGCCGAGGAATTCCCCCCGACTGCGTATTGGGGTAGTGTCGCCGATGATCACCCGATACCGCCCCCACAGGGCCCGGAACGACTCCGCAGCTCGTTGCAACAGCGCCGCAGATGTGGAGGCGAACAGCACGTTGTCTACCCATGTGATGTGGTCCACCCCACCCGCAGCAGCCCCCGCCAGCGTTACCGATGTTGCCTGTGCTAGTTGGGGACTGCCCGTGTAGCCCATGGCCAGGCGACGCATGCGCAAAACCTTGTTTCCCGCCCTGAAGGAGAAGAACCGTCGTGACTCAGCAGGGAGCTCCAGCTGGAAAAAAAAATTGGCAAAGTCAAAGTCGCAGAAAAGGGTGTTGCGCATCATGGTGTCGATGATCTCGGCGTAGGACGGGAGGTGGCACGGAGGCAGGGACACAGACGCCAGACACAGGTTCAGCTGCTTGCAACTCAGGATAAAGCGCAGGAAACCCACCCGCTTCTTTGCGACAGTGAATGCCCCCGAGTAGAGGGGCCTCGGTGAGGCTTTAGAATCCTGTCGAGGCGCTGGTTCGGCGATGTGCCCGTTCAGAAGGTCCGGCACCAGGGGCGTGAGGAGTGCGTTCGTGGGGCCCCGCATCCTACCACTCTGTTCCGTTGCATGCTGCTTCAGAAAGTCTGGGGAGATACATCGGAAGTGTCGGGCTAGTTCGGGGAAGTCAGCGAGGAGGGTCGAGGTATCGATGGGGTCCGAGGGTGCAGGGCTGATCTGGCCATCATAACATGCTTTTGGAGCGCGCGTGCCGCTAGTCGAATCAAACCAGGCCGCCGCATAGTCGTACCCCCGGAGCAGCCGGGTCAGCGTGACAGCCACTCCGTCGCCCCCGCTGACACCACCGTTGAGCCCCACGTGGTTCGATCCGTGTACTGCCGGGTTGTCTCCACGTTGCGATGGCGGCCCAGGGCCTGGGCTGCCTGTTCTCCTGCTATCTCTGCCGTGTGGGAGAGGGTGGCGTGTCGTACGAGGTGGGGCGTCACCCCGAGGTGGGTCTTCGTAAAGCTGAGGTATGTCCGGTACTCCAACTCGGGGAACACGTAGCCCTCGGGGGTCGTGCTTCCCACCCTGTTGAGGAGACTGCTCGCCACCTCCGCCGATCGGGGAAAGCTCAGTGTTTGTCCGAGGGACTTGCGATCTGTCTTGCCGCCCGCCAGGGTGATCACGATCCTCTCCCCCTGCACCCGCACATGCTTCGCCCGAAGCCGGACCAGGTCCACAAACCGTGCACCGATACTGACCTGAAGCAGCAGGGCGTGATGATCGACTGTCTGGCCCGACCTCGCTGCACTGAGGATGGTAGCCACCGGGGGTGTCGCTGCCCGCTTGGCCTCCAGCCGGTCGAACTCTTTGAACAGGGGGCTCAGGCCCTTCGTGTACGCCGACACCTGACCCACCCGTGCCATTCTGTAGAACGTAATTGCTTGATTTGCTGACGAGGCCTGGAAGTGGCCCTGTTGCATCTTCCATTCCACCCACATCAGATACGCCATGTCGTTGCCAATGGTGGGATCGTGGGCCTGAAGGGTGCTCCGAAAGGCATCCGCCCTCTTCAGCACCGAGAGGAAAGGCTGAGGGGAGGCGTATGCGCTGCGTATCCTCTTCAACGTCAGGTCCTTCAGATCCTCGATCGCGTCCGGTTCGATCCCTTCTTTCTTTCGCGACTTGATACGGTCGAAGACCGGCCGCCACTGCTCGTACACAGGGGGAGGGGGGGGAGGGTTTGCCAGGATTGGAGTCATGCACGGGGCGGGGGGATGGAGTTGGGGGGGTGGGGGGAGGGGTTGAGGGGAGGGGAGGGAGGAACAAGGAGGGAGGCACAGGCGGCTGTCACTTTCCCGCCTGCCGAGGGCCCCTGTTGTTGAACAGCTGGATGGGGCGCCTCTGCGGGTAGGGGTTGCTGCGGTGTTGATGGTGGGGCGGCGGGGGTGCAGGCTTCGCCTCCTTTGCCTCCTTTGCCTTCAGGTCGTTCGCTGCGACTGCCCGTGCGTCTCCTTCAATTCGAATCTGCCATTCCGCAGAGAACTTGGTCCAAGCCATGCGCTTGGCCTTGTCCTCGTAGTGCCTCCTAGCCCCCAAACCGAGCGCACCCAGTTTGATGGCTTGGAGGGTCACTACATTTTTATGCAACAGCTCCATGGCCGTGCTGTCTGGGGCCGCCCCGTCCCGGCACATCCTGAATCCCAAATCCAGGTTGTCGAATGCCGTGAGGCCTTCCCGCACATGGAAAGCGTTGGGGTCGCCATTCTGCAGGCCCGACTCGTTGAACGACACCGCACACTTGGAGCGCAGCATCATCCGGCCGGCGTCGCTCTGCACAGCAGTCGTCCACGTGGCGACCCGCTGGATGTCTATGGCACCCACATCACGGCTGGCCCTGTCCCGGCGCAGCTCAGCCTCCAGGTTGTTCACCTTCCTCACCATGAGGAGGATCACTTCCTTCAGCCTCTGGGAGTCCATATCATCCAGGAACTCCAGGTTACCCCATCCCTCAGTATTGTGGCCGGCACCATCAGGGTGCACAGTCACTGGTGGGAGGAGCCCCGCCTCCGGGCGGGGCTCGCTCTTGGACCCCTCATGGATCCAAGAGCAGACGGGGCACACACGCCTCCCGTCCTCCCTGGCCACCTGGAACGCCCGCAGCGTTCCTTCCGGGAGGAGCTGTTCCATACAGCTGGTGTACTCCCCGAGGCCACACACCGCACAGTTCCCTGCAACCGGCCCATCATGGGCGGTGGTGCATTCGGGGAACGCGCACCCTTCCTTAGGTGCCACCGGCTCGTACCCGTTCACCAATTGGAGAGGCATCAGGTTGTCTACATCGATGTCGCGCACTCTGAAGCGCTCGGCAGTCCTTGGGGCAGCCATGGTGTGAGTGTGGGTGTGTGTGTGTGAGGGGGAAAATGTGTTGCACAAGCGGATCTTTTTGTTTGTGCGCACCTGTGCGTGTATGGGTGTCCATACGTGCGCTGCCAACAGTCTTTTTTACCGTGACCTGAGCAGGTTATAGCAAAAAAATCGAAAATTTTGGCCTTTCCTGGCCTGTGTGGTCCCAAAGGGCCCAGGTTGCCCGGTTTTTCTCCCAAAAACACCCCAAAAAATTTTCCGCCGTTTCACCCCCCCAGAATCTAGGAGGGTGTCCGGTACTCCGGATTTTCCTGATTTTTCCCGATTTTCCGAAAGTTTTGCCACTGGTTGACACAAGGGCAAATTTCGAGCAAAATCCGAAAATCAGGAAAAATCGGGAAAAAACAGGAAATCCAGGGGGGGCCACCGGAGACCCTCCCCGAAAAAATCCGATTTTTTTGGGTCGAAAAACCAGACAAATGAATCGCCCAACTGAATCGTGCTAGCTAAACTCCGGAAAGAAGTGTCTTTTTTCGTTGAACGCAGCCAAATATAAGACCTAACCTGTTTTGGCGCACGGGTGTGATGACAAAAGGGAAAAGTGCTAGCACGAACATGATGTTGGTCTTCTGGTTATGTCTGGTTTCTTAGAACACTTAACGTGTATGCAAAAAAAAAAAAATTTCCGACCCGAAAATCTGTATCTGCGGACTGCCACACTCTGAAAAACCGAAAAATTTCCGAAAAAAATCGAAAATTTTGGCCTTTCCTGGCCTGTGTGGTCCCAAAGGGCCCAGGTTGCCCGGTTTTTCTCCCAAAAACACCCCAAAAATTTTTCCGCCGCCCTTCGGGCGGCGGATTGGCCGCCTTCGGCGGCGTCGTCGTTTCACTCTGTACTAAGGACGTCGGTAAAGCCGAGCCCTTTGTACAACCGTTTCACTCTGACTTCTGTCTGTCTGTCCTATGTGCCATCAGTGTGTCCCCGTTCCAGTGATTCCGCTCCATCCCATTGAGTGTCTCTCAGTTCTGCTCGTTCTGACAGTGGAGGTGGTCTCCTGCGACTGCCTCGGTTTCTTGGCTGCCCCGTGTCTGCAGTTCCACTTGTGTCATGGACTCGTTGTGGTTACTGGTGCTCTGCAATATTTTCGCTGCTGCTCGTTAGTTCCGTCCCGTTTCATTCCCAGCTGCTCAGGGAGAGCTGCCCTGTGTTTGCCGCAAAGGGCGCTGCTGATCCTTGTTCCTCATCGCGTTGTGACTCCCATTCAGCCTGGCGGGGCAGTCTTCAGCGTTCAAACTACCTGATAGTTCCCGAAGTTCGCGGATTCCGCCGCTCATCTTGCACCATATGGGCACCAAGCCGGCAACGATAGCCTGTGGCGTTGAGGCGCCATCGGCTGTCTCCCGGAGCATTTCCAACCTCACATCCGTGAGGCCACCCAGGTTTGTGGGTTCCATAAAGAACTCAGGCGGGTGCCGCTCTCGTACCCCCGCATGCCTCACCCGCCGCGAACGAGGGAGGCCGCCACGCATGAGGAGCTTCTCTTCGCCACCTCCCGCTGCTCGTCAGTCAGGGAGCTACACCCCGTTTTTTCGGTTGAAGTTTTTTCTGATCAGAGTTGCACCCACCGTTTCTCTCCGTCCAGCCCGAGAATGTCGAACCCTGAAAAATCGACAACACCCCACATCCTGCACCTGAGACGCGGCTTCCTTATCTGAGGGGCCGCGTCCAAATACACGGACTTTGCTAAACTGGACCCAACTCCCCACACCCTTTTTTTTTGCCATTTTTTCAAAAAATCCCCCAAAATTTTCCAATTTTTTCAAAAATTTCCTAAATTTAGGACACCCTCCCCAGATTACTTTTTATTGAGCGCACACTTGCTGTCTCAAGGCTGTGTTGAGGCCCTGTGAAGTGGCTTGAAGGTGCTAATCCAAAAGCTTCAGTCGTACCATCCTTCGTTACTTCGCGACGCTTCGTCGCTCGTAACTAGTAAAAACAAAAAAAGACAACCCTCCCTGATCATACCTGAATGTTGCCCGGTATGAGTATAAGGATTTTCAGAATTGCCAATATTTTTTTCTTGGTGGTTCAGGCCCAAATGGTCCGAACAAATATTTCCCGAGAGAAAAAATTACCATGGCGTGAGCCACGGATCCCAATGATGCAAATAAACGCATTTTCGGGAGGAGGAAAAAATGGACCAAAAATGGGGCGGGCGGGCCAGCCCATGGGGCCTGGCCCCTGTCCTCAGTGTCTGTCATTGAACATCTGGCTTTGAAGCAACGATCCAGCCCGCACTGACGAGCCTTGGCGCCCTCATCGAACCCTTGGGCGCAATTTACTCAAGTTCAGGAAGATGGACTGCACCGCACAAGGAGCAGATGTTCAGTACCGTGGCCTCCGGCGGCTGTGAGTCTCCGTCCCCCAGACCCCCCTGTGACGTATGCCTGTCGACCAAGCCCTTTGGGATCACATCAGGTCATGATCCAGAGACCGCCCTCAGGAGGACGCACCCAACTCACCACAGAATCTGTACCCACAAGGAACAGATGTTCGCTACCGTGGCCTCCGGCGGCTGGGGGGCTCCGCCCCCCAGACCCCCCCGTGGACCTCTTTGCATTCCCTGGACCACCTCTAGGGGTGCACCACTCTCTTCTCCAGGGTCAAACTGCATATTCCCACATTTCTCGTGTTTCTGTACGGGGTCTAATAAAATATGGACTCATCTACAGAACACGTCCGGGGGCACCATAGATTCCAATGTTCCGAAACATGCCGTTTTCGGGGTTTTTCGGGTCACCTGCGGTGCGCATGGCCCAAAAAATGGGGTGAAACAGGTCACGAAAACCAAGAAAAAACTGAGTATATGGTGTTGCTGAAAGTGCTTCGCATGATGTGCGCACGAACTACGCACAAGTACGCACGAACTACGCAATATGGCCTCGTAGGGGGCCCTCGCTACGAGTCACTGTGAGTCACGAGTCGTCAGTTGTCAGCCAAACATGGCTGACTTCTCACTTTTTCTCACTCAGTCACACTTGGTAGCGAGGGCCCCCGTAATGTCACTTTTTTATTTTGTACTGGGGCGGGACCAGTAATTAGCTCAAAAAGGCTGAAAAAATGCCGAAAATTTTCGAATCCCAGTCAGGGACCACTCTGAATCACCTGTATCGTGCAAAGAAACGGGGTTGTTTGCCGGAAAATCACAATGTGTGCCCTCCACAGGTCCCCCTACCCCCCGAGTACTCGGGGGGTAGGGGGGTATGAGGGGGGGGTGGTTTCACCCAATTGGTGTTCCCAGTAAGAGGTGTAAATGGACACCCCATGGCCAAAACGACCCCACTGCGATCCGCACAGATCCCAAACGTTCCAAATAACGGGTTTTTGGAACACCCAAGGAGGGGGTCCCGCTGGGTGGGTTGGTGTGGTTGCCTCTCAGTCACATCCTATGACCAGCCCCTGGGCCAGACCCACGTTTCACGGACGAAGCTTGACAGCTCGACCACAGAAATGACCCCACTACGATCCGCACAGATTCCAAATAGTCAAAGGAACAGGGTTTTGCAACACCCGAGTAGGGGGCCCCTTTAGGGGGCGTTTTGGTACAATCTCGGCTCTGTAGTGATAAGGGGTTTCGCAGGCAGTGTCCTTAGCCTTCAGCCACTGTCAAGTAAGCCCATTCTATGGCTTGTCTTGAGGGTGCGTTGTCATCTGTTGGTCCCAGGTACAGACAAACAAACGCTGCAGCTGGGCGAGGGCTGACTGATGTGTCTTCCGACGTTCGAGACTTCGGACAACCTAGTTTGGTGAGTCTCGAGCCAGGCTCCTAGGTCCTTCCGCAGCAGTCAGAAGAATGACTTCCTGCAAACCAGAGGGCCTGGGTGGATATTTGGGATACATGGAGGCCCCCTACATCAGGAAGTGGGCACCACAAGGTCTGGGACGAGGCCGGTGGTAGTGTTGGTGCAGTCTGGGCTCTGTATTGGAGGTAGCGTGTTTCCCACAGGAGAGAATAAAAAAGTGGCATTATTGCTTATGCACAATGTACGCACAAACTACGCAAAACTACGCACGAACTACGCAATTTGGGCCTTTCAGCAACACCAGTATAAGTACCGGGTTTTTTTGCCACTTTTTGTCAGAATAAGCTTCAGGTATGTCCCTGATGTAGATGGGGGTGGAGGAGCCTCCGCTCTGTGCCATTGTTTGCCAAACTAGGGCACACTTCACAGCCAGTGTTGTGAGGCGATGCAGCTCTTCTCACTTGTCTGCATTTCTGGGCGGAGGCACCCGGATGAATGGGGGTGGGATATTGCGAATGAGGGGGCGAGGGGAGGGAGGGGGTTGAGTCGGTAAACACTGGTGGGCCGTGCCCCTGGCCCGCTACCGCCAGCACTACCCGCTACTACAGCTGCGCCACACTGTGCCGTGGCCTAGCGGGCTGCTGCCCTGACAAGGCACGGAGTGCGTGAGGGTGATGCGGTGTAGTGTGGTGTGGTCTGGTGCGGTGGACAGAGGGTGTTTTCAAGCCGGTTGCGAATGCGTGCGACTTCGTAACTTCATGTGCCGAGACGTCGGCCTGTCTTTCCACAGGCGGCTTGACTCCCTGCCTTGTTTGCCTGTGGCTGGCAGCAGCCACAAACAAAGGGGAAAGGACAGGAGGGGCGGGGTGCACACGCGCATGCTGCGTGAAGCGAGCCGCCAAGTCAAGACGTTGTGAAATACACGGCACACTTTGGGGAGGAAGTTTGGAAGTGGATGCTGTTGGCGCGGGATCCGGTGCCGGTGGCGGCACACAGCGCACCAGTAAACACGCACCGCACCGGGGGAGGGTGCGGGAGGAAAGAAACACCCTCTGCCAGATGGGCACACACGCCACCATTGCCACAACAGTCTTGGGAAACTGGGATATTTCATTTTTCATCTGCTCTTGCGAAGGAGGGAATGGGAACGGGAAACAGGGGACGAAAAGCCCTGGCACCTCGCACCAGGTCCTGGGTAAGACGTTAAACTGCCTGGGGGGGCCGTCCCCGGACCATGACGGGTGCCTGCACCAGGAGTCTAGCACGGCCGTGGTCCAGGGCATGACCGAAAACTGCTTGGGTACCGAGGCTCCCCAGACCAGGAAGGGTGGAGACACCTGGAGTCTAAATAGTCACACCACGTCAGGCCAGACCTTCGCATTGCACTCCGCGAAGACTGCCACACAGCCGCGGGGCAGGTGTGCAGCCTGTGGAAAACCTCGTACAGAAAAGGGTCGGCGACCGCCCGCCCCCAGTCTGAGAGGCATCAGCCGAATCTCGGTGGAGGCGGGCACAAAACAAAAGGGAGAGTCGTCACTGTGCATATCAGCACGGTCCCGCCCTCTGTGCCAGACCAACACACCACCAAAGGAAAAGAGGAAGAGGCGACGTAAGGCAATGCCTCCGTGCGGCCAGGAGAACACGAAATAGCGACCCCCTCAACGGGGAATGCTACGAGCACGGCCAAAAAATCGTTCAAAAAAAAATCGTTCAAAGCAAAAATCGAAAATCAGCAACCGGAGAGGAAGAGGGGGGTGTCAGAGAAGGTCTCTGAAGGCAATACCGACAATGGCAGCGGTTAACAACTGGGCCCTGTTTTGCGAGGGTGTGACACAGTCAACCCTACGGGCGAGCCACAGCGACTGCTGCTTCCGTGTCGTGAATGATGCGATGATGGAATATTAAATATTTCATTCGGTTCTGCAACACCACTACAGCTTTGATTGCAAGTTTCCTCAGAAACACGGTGGACTCCAGCGGGGGTAGGGTAACCCTTTTCGGGAGTCTCAACTAGGGGGAGTCCAACTCCCGCTAGCGGGAGTCTATACTCCCGCTAGGGGGAGTCTGACTCCCCCTAGCGGGAGTCTTTTCACCTATTTTCACTCATTTTTCCCATGATACCTATGCAATGTGGCACTCGTCACTGAAGTACAGCCACACCAAACGAAACGGACGTTTCCACCCATCCCAGCTCGCAGACCTGATTCACAAAAATGGGGAAGACGACAACGAAGCCGGCAGCGAAGCCGGCGGCAAAGTCGATTAAGAAGAAGAAGAGCGCAGAGAGTCCCGAGGCTGCGGAGGCGACGAACATTGTGCATGATTTTTGCACGGCCTTCCCTGTTAAAAAAGGGGGCAGTGTGCTGACACTGGGATCCATTAGAAGGCTCCTAGCAACGGTGTTGAGCAAGGAGCTCCACAAGCACAGCACCCAGGTGGCCAACGCAATCATCGCCATGTCTTCCCTGACATGGATAAGTTCGCTGTCAGGGAAGTCGCAACGATGCGGAAGGAGGGCGCTCTCCGTCATATACAAGGTGGAGGCGAAGTATGGCAAGGTGCAGGATACAAACGTGTCGTCGGGGGCAGCCTGAAGCCGCGAATGATCGCGACACGGGCGAACGGCTTGGCACCGTGGGTCTGGATAGATGCTGGAGTTCGGCCGGGTGAAACCGGAAGTCGCAGCAAAATTTGCCCCCCCAGATTTCTTCCTCAAACCCACCCGTGGGCTGATCCGGCCTTGCACGGTGGACTCCAGCGGGGGTAGGGTACCACTACCGGGTTTAACCCTTTTCGGGAGTCTCAACTAGGGGGAGTCCAACTCCCGCTAGCGGGAGTATAGATCAGCAGTGGGCAACAATGAGGCGATGCGGGGGGCGAGGGCACCGATGCTCACTGTGCGACATCCCAGAAGAACGCTGGTATCAACAGGTGCATCGATACCCGCACCTGACTCTCTCTGAGATGAAAGAGGCTGGCTACCCCTCCCTCTTGGCAGGTGTGCTTCCCAATGCCCGCTACGTCACCCCAGCACTCCATGACTGCAAGGGGCTCGCCATGCGGCTGATCAGGGTACTGGATGACAGGGGTGGAGCTTGGGGGTTTTTTCGGGTCAGCTGACCTGATTTTCTGCAGGCCCTCACAAAAAATCAGGTCAGGGGTAAAAAGAAAAAAAATATAGATTTTCGGGAAACCGGAAAAGTTGGCTCCTCGCCTTGGGGCCTCAAGGTGACCAGGAGGCGTTTCGTGAGCAAAGTGACCCCAGCGACATGAGCACAGGCCTCAAACAGTCACAATAGAGGACAAATGAAGCTGCCCAACCCGTACCGTGCAACAGACGTTTACTACCGTGGCCTCCGGTGGCTGGGGGGCTCCGCCCCCCAGACCCCCCTGTGGCATGTGCCTGTCTTGTACCCAAGCCCTTTACATCAGGGAATCTCAGTATCCTCAGGAGGACGCAGCCAACTCACACAGAATCCGTACGCCCGCAAGTCACAGATGTTCACTACCGTGGCCTCCGGCGGCTGGGAGCTCCGCCTCCCAGACCCCCCCTACGGCATGTGTTTGTCTTGTAACCAAGTCCTTGCGCGTCCGGGGCTGCATATCGGTTCCGGTACCTCGCGGGAGGCTGGGCCCGAGCACTGATCTCTGAGACGAACCGGGGGGGAACCCATAAGAAAAAATTGGCTGACCCGATCTGACCCGATCCAGCCCGCAACCCCATATTTCAAGCTCCACCCCTGCTGGATGAGACAACAAAAAAATATTCGACAAGACCTGTACAAACCTTGCACTGAATGTGTCGCAGCATGGGACAGGTGCTCAGTTCCGGAAGGTCGTGCTTGCCTGTCACAGGACACACCTACAAGGGCTTGTTCCGCTACCTCTTTGTCTCCCTTGCAGACCTCATGCATTTCCGGTATGCAGACATCCCCTGGCGCTTCTGGGGATGCAAGGATGAGTCAGCCCGGATTCCCTTCTTGCGTGCTCGGATCTCAGGGCATATATTTCACTGGTTGATGGAGCATGCCGAAAAGGGATCAACGCGCAATGTCTACGTACACAGTCTCCATCATTGGTGGGCTCCAGAAGATGCAGTGCCTCTGCAGAACAACGACGAATTTGAAGAAGCAGAGAACGGACATCGCAAGAAAGATGCCGTTACAATCGCCAGCTCCGCAACTTACGAGAGAGATCTTGCGATGGCAGAAGAGAAGCGGCGCGCATCGGGCATGCCTTGGAAGGTTGCGCACCTGTCGCAGGACGGGATCCTCGGGTATAGAGAAGTCATCCTGTGTCCGTGTCTGCACACCCGACACGCTCATAGATTGGCTGTGTATGTTCTTTGCACACAGTTGACACAGCTGCCGAAGGGGTTTGTGCACTGCAACACACAGGACTTCGTTGAACCCATCAGCGCGCCCTACTTCCTGTTCCGGTTCCCCGAAGGACACCGCAAATTATCGCTCTGCTTGTGCAAAATGCCAATCCCGCTGGGGGCGACTTTCACACCATTCGTGTCATCCGAGGCGACTTTGAGCACGCTTGACCAACGCGCACAGCAGGAGGGGGATGACAGTTCTGACGAAGAAGATGAGGCCTGCAGGATGGCTTGTCTTGCCCAAGGTGTAACACAACTACGACAGGCGATGGCCGCACTTTGACACCTCAAATTCTAACCGCTCACCTCCGCAGGTGTAGCCGCTACCAGGAGGATAGGTAGGTAGTCCAGAGTCCGGGGAAACTGACAGAAGCAAAACAAGCCCCTCCCCATCCCTCTTCCACCATGATTTTACCCCCCACGCCAGTAGACTGTAACCAAGGTGACCAACGCTACTAGTCGGCCGACAGGCCGACAGCTGTCGGGTCGGTCGGTCGGCCCGATTTTTGCCTGTCGGTCGGTCGGTCGGCCTCTCGGGCCACCTCACAAACCGACATTTTTTCGGCCCAAACCGCCCAGAAACCCACGGAATGGCGGTGCATCGGCTGCATCTCGCGATTTTTTACCGGCAGGTGGGTTTGGGTCGAATGCTGCCCACCCGAAAAAACCACCCCCAATTTTCTGAAAAATCTCTATGTCTCGAAAAATTTTCCCCGTGGCAAAAAAAAAAAAAAAATGTCACCAAATCGGCAAAAAAAAATTTCGGATTTTTTTTTTGCTGTCGGCCGACCGACCGACTGGCCGACAGCTGTAGGGTTGGTCACCTTGCTGTAACTATATCATGGGAAAAATGGATGAAAATAGGTGAAAAGACTCCCGCTAGGGGGAGTCAGACTCCCCCTAGCGGGAGTCTTTGACACCCGCTCAGACTCCCGCTAGGGCCGCTGGAGTCCACCGTGAAGGAGTGTCAGAACGACCTCCGGCCATTTCAGAAGGGGAACCCACCCCACCCACCACTGCAAAAGCAAGGCCCAACGAACGGGCAAATCCGCTGCTGGCCAGGGAGGCACCCACCTGGTGGGGGCACCGGCACCGGTGGGAACGTCGGGAGTGGGACAGGCGTGGCGGGGGGAGCAGGGGTCGGGACCGGAGTGGGCGCAGGGGTGGGGGCATGCACCTTCAGCTCCACAGAGATGCACTTGTATGCAAACCCTTGCCTGGACTTCATCACGGACCACCCGTTCAGCGCCCCACGCGGCCCACAGTCCAGCACGTGCTTCGCAAAGGCCTCCATGCTGTCCAGGTAGTTGGGCAGCAGCACCCCGCCCCTGGGAGCCGCGGTCGTGAGCTCCGCCTCCCGCAGCCGGTGTGTGGAGGTGTCGCCGATGTGCACGTTGCAGCACTGCATCTGGTAGTATCTGCACCCGGAGGGGCCCGATGCCTCCTCAATCGCGAACTGCGTCATCACCTGCCCCAGCGGGCACGCCACCCACCCGAGGCCCGCAGCGCGGTCGGGCGCCATGCCGCGAAGGTCCCAGTACTTCGACACACAGGTGTCCGACCGGCGCTGCGTGCAGGTCGCACTGTTGACTGCGACCACGCTGGCCGCCTGGCATGTTGCCTGTCGCTGCACGTAGCCCTGCCCCTGCTGTGCACAGGCCGTCGGAACGGCCACCCCAAACCCACGCATCGCGGTCGCCGCGCTGCAGCTGAAGGCCCCCAGCAGCGCATCCTTTGTGCTGCCCACCTGCACGCAGCTGCTGCTTGGCGCCGGCGCCGGTGCCGGAACAGCCTCCACAACGAGGCACTCGTACACAAACCGGTGCGCCACAGAGTTCTCCCCCTCCATGCTCCACCTGTTCAGCGCCCCGCGCCCCCCGCAGTACGGCTTGTGCCCGTCGAAGTTGCCCATGTCCCCGGACGTCTGCAGCTTCCCGGTTCCGACCGTGCGGCGCGTCTCGGTCCGGATCCGGTAGCCGCTCGGCACGCCGACCTCACAGCACTGCACGGAGAACCGCTCGCACGAGTTCTGCCTCCCGAAGGAAAAGCTCGCCATCGCCTGCCCAGCCGGGCAGCCGACCCACATCTGCTGCGGCTGCAGCAGGCTGCCTGTCCACGACTCCTCCGCGCACCCCGACAGGTACGTCCTGCAGGAGGACGTGGGGAGGGTGTCGCGCGACAGGCACCGCGCCTCCTGCTGCACCGCCCGCGCCTCCGCGCCCTGCGGCGTGCACGGCGCCGTCCGCACGCTGAACCCGTTCATAGCCTTCTCCTCGCATGTGATCCAGCCCTTCGTCAGCGCCTCCATCGGGTAGCTCCCCAGGTCCGCGCATGCCTGCGTGGACTCCGTGTACTGCACTTCCGGCGAGATGGGCGCCGGTGCCTGCGTGGGTGCCGGTGTCACTGACGGGGCAGGCGTCGGGACCGCCGATGCGCTCGGGCCGACACAGATGTACTCCACGTAGTCGCGGTGGAAGGTCAGCGAGTTGAGTGCCATCCCGTAGTCGCAGTGCACCTGGTGCCCGTAGAACTGCTTGTTCTTGTCCACCCCGCTCTGCCCGCCCCCGATGCTCGAGATGTCGGGGCCGCCCTCTGTCGTCCGCCGCACAGAAACCGTCGCCATCCTCGGGGGGCAGCAGTTGAACTTGAAACGGTGGCAGCCCGACTGCCCGGTCGGCTCCAGCCTGAGCGACTCCATCACATCCCCCGCCGAGCACCCTACCCACAGCTGCTTCCCGTCGATGCTGACGCCTGTGGTCTCGTCGTACCTCCAGAACTGGCTGATGTCGCTGTTGGCGTCGTAGCACGCCGACTCCTGCTGCTGGCACATGTCGAGAGGGAACGACTCGGTGCTCTGGCACAGCGTCTGCACGCGTGCCTGGTCGGCCTGGGGGCATCCATACTGCCCGATGTCGAATCCGTTCATCGCCAGGTCCCGCTCGGTGCTCTTGCACGCAATGTCCCGCTCGAACAGGTTGTACTGTGCGTCGAAGCAGTCCGTGCGGCTCCCTGACCACTTCCCAAGGCAGTCGTACTCAAGGCGCGTGCAGCCGCCCCAGCCCTGCGTCACCCGCCACGCCTTCAGCACACCCTCACGGTCGCACCGCACGGGCGGCATGTGCTCGACCCCGCCCGACCCGTCGAATCACGCAGAATTCTCCGTGTTCACCACCGAGTGCGCCACCTTGTCCAGCCCCGAGCAGCACTTGTACGAGAAGCGATGCTTCCCCGCCGGGCACGTGCCCCCGCTGTTGTCGTCCAGCTCCCACGACGCCATCGCCTCCCCGTCGCCACACGCGAGCCCACCGCCGACACCCGCGAACATGTTGGCCACAGGGACCCCGCTCAGGGTCACGCACCCCGTGTGGCGCGTCTCGCAAACCTTCGGCACCTGCGTGCTGAAGACACCGTCGAACTTGCAGCTCATCGCCACCTGCACCCCACCGCCCTGCGTGATGCACCCGACGGTGTTCATCTGGAACCCGGCAATGGCACGCGGGCACGCCACCTTCTGCCCCACCAGCACACCGCTCTTGTCCCCCACGCCCTGCTGGCACCCCACCGTCCCGTACTGCGGCACAATCGACGCCCTGACAGGGTTGTCGTCCCCGAAGAAGCCGCCAACCGCGTCCTGCACGACCCCCTGCAGGAACTTGACAATCACGTCGTAGTCGAGCGCCGCCGTCATCGCCAGCACCTTCCGCTGCTTCATCAGCGTCACGTCCAGCGCGAACTGCACGTCCACCTCCGAGGGCGACGCCGCCGTCTCGAACGTCACCGCGTTCACCTCAATCACGTTCCCGAGCACCCCGAGCACGCTCGTCAGGCGGTCCATGTTCTGCACCACCTCCGACGCGTACGACATCGCCGACTCAGCGAGCAGCAACGAGTCAGACACTGCCGATACGACGGCGCTCGCCGCACCGACAGCCGCGTTCCACGCCTTCAGCGCGTTGTTGACGATGCTCTGCGCCGCGCGCACCGCAGCCTGAGCCACAGCGCGCCCCCCGTACTCGATCCAGCAGCCCACCACACGCGCGCACACGTACTTCTTGTACCACGGCGCGTCGTCGCAGTCGTCCTCGCGCCGCTTGCACTCGTTGAACTTTGCATTCGCATCCCCCAGAATGCGCTGTGCCGCATCGAAGTTCACCTGCCCCTCCACGCGTGCAGAGTTCAGCACCCGCTTCGCCGCCTCGAGATCCGCACGCGCCTTTGCCAGCCCCGCCTGCGCCTCGACCAGCCCCGAGGCGGCCAGCTCCCCGAGGCGCTTCAGCGGTGCGGCCAGGAAGGCTGCAATGTCGGCCAGGCTGTTCGTCACCCGCCCCTTCACGAGCACGTCGAAGTCCACCCCACTCTTCACGTCTGTCAGCAGCTCCACCTCCGCACGCAGCGCCCCGAAGGCCATGTTCAGCTGCGCCCGCACCGTCGCGTCATTCAGAATCATCTGCACCTCGATATGCTGCGACAGCAGGCTGGCCGCCCCGCGCACCTCCAGCAGCCGCTTCTCTTCGGACAGCTCGACCGCGAAGTACGGGCCCTGCGTCGTGTCGCTCAGGCTCCGCGTCAGCCTGAGCGGGCCCCACACCACAGGCGCCACCTCCAGCTGCCCCTTCACGTCCTTCTCAGACACGCTCAGGAACCCGCTCCCCCGGATCACCTGCCACAGGTTGAATTCTGAGATGTTCACCACGATCCCGGGCTGGATCGTCGCCGACGCGTCCGCAATCGTCAGCTCAACCGCACTCGGCGACGGGTTGTAGTTTGCGAAGAGGCGCCCCACCTGCACCTTCAGCAGCATCCCGGCCACCCCGCTCTGGCACGCGCTGCAGTGCGCAATCTCGCTCACCACACGCCCCAGGTCGATCCGCCGCAGGTCCGCCTGGAAGGCGGTGTTCGCAAGGTTATCCACGTCTGCCGTGAAGGCCAGACGCCCGGACACCCCAGCCACCTCTGCCCCCCCGATGAAGGCAAGCTTGTTCGGGATCATCAGCGTGGTTGCAGACACCATCGACCCGATCGCCCACGGGAACAGCACCGTCACACCCTTCAGTCCGAACGGGTCTTTCCAGTCCGGCTTCACGTCCAGCGACGCCTCCAGCCCGAACCCGGACGGCTTCACGAGCAGCGCCCCGGCAGGCATGATGATGCGCTGCGGCGACCCGAATGCGATGCGCAGGGACACCAGGAACCCGATCTCCGGCATCCCCGTGGCGCTGAAGCGGAACAGCGCCGCCAGCTTCTCGATGGAGAAGTGGTCCTTGATCATGTCCACCCGCCCCAGCAGCGACACAGACACGTCGAGGTCTGTGATGGAGGAGAAGACCCCCTCCAGCTGCAGCCGTGCCGCCTGTGCGCCCCCGGACAGCAGCCCCCCCACCGGGGTGCCCGACGTCTTCGACACAAGGTCCCCCAGCAGCCCGCTGCCCATCGAGACGAGCGACCCGACCGCCAGCCCGCTCCGCCGTGTCTTGAAGGGCCCGAACGACAGCGCCCCCTTTGACAGCGTGAAGGACAGCGTCTCCGCCGGCAGGTACTGTACAACCATCCCGGCCAGCCCGGGGAGGGACGGGGTCCCCGCCCCCGCCTGGTTCGTGAACTGCATCCCGACCCCGAAGCCCCAGCCGGCACGCGGGCTGTCGGCAATCCCCACTGCAACCTGGAACCCGACCCCGAAGGCCGTCCCGGTCCCCGACAGCTCCACGCTCTTCTTCAGCAGCGACACCTCGAGCACCACGGTGGACAGCTTGATCTCGTTCAGCGCGTCGTACACCGGGCTCGCAAACGCACGCAGCGACGTGTCCAACCCACCGCCGCCCCACCGCGACAGCAGCGCGGAAGGGGACACCGGCTGTCCCGCCTTTGCAGTTCCGACCAGCTTCAGCCGCGCCGCGTCGTACGGCAGGGTGAACTCCAGCCCCAGGGTGAAGATGTCGAGGAACGTCCCGCCAATCTGCACCGTCTTCAGCGTCCCCGCCGCGTTCTGCGTCACCGTCACCACCGCGTCAGGGATCTCCAGCATCCGCTTCCCCCCGGCAAGCGGGATCTGGAACCCGCTCAGCATCCCGGTGGCCGTCCACGCCTTGCTGCTGCCCCCGCACACCTTCTGGAACGCGACAGACACCTCGCCCCCCTGGATCCCGTACCCTAGGTTCTTCACCACCACCGTGCCCCGCCCCACACAGTTGCTGGAGTATGACACCGCCAGCGCCACGTTGTTGTCCTCGAACTCCAGCCCCGCCTCCACCGTCGAGTTACGGCTGTCCAGCGCCACGTACCCGCTCAGCCCCGACGACAGCTTCCCTTCGACACGCCCGACCCACACGCGCTGCCGCAGCTTCGCCCCCGCCACCGCGCCGCTGTCGTGCTGCGTTGCCACCGACAGCGTCACGTCCGAAAGCGTTGTGCTGCCGGGGCCTTCCCACACCGCCCCGGTCATCCCTGCCGTGACGGCCAGGTCCCACACGCACTTCGCCCCCACCTGTGTCGGCGTCAGCACCACCGTCCCCGTGAAGTCCGCCGCATCCGCCCCGGGCACCGTCACCGCCATGGCCGCCGCCCCCGTCAGCGCGGACGAGCACCCCGGCTTGTACTCAAAGTCGAACGCACCCGTCATCACCCCGACCACCGTCACCGTTGTGCTGAGCTGCACGCTCTGCAGCTTCCCCGCAGCGAAGGCGACCGTCGCACGCGTGTTCCCCCCGAAGAGCGGGGCGTTGGCCGCAAAGGTCCCGCTGAACGCACCCCCCGCCGGCTTCCGCAGCACCACCTGTGCCGACGACAGCGACAGCCCGCCGAGCGACACCGCCCCCGTCGTGGCCGCCGTCAGCGTGTACTTCGGCTTCCCCGCTGCCGCGCACATGTCAATCGTGAGCCCTGCCGTGAGCCCCGCGACGGAGTCGACCGCCAGTGTCCCCTGCGCCGCCACCCCGCTGCACTGCTTCCCCGCGTCCACCTCGACGGTCCCGCTGAAGGCCACTCCGGCCTCCGCCACGTCCAGCTGCCCCTCCAGCGACTGGAACGCGTTGCCCGCCAGCACTGCCGTCACTTGTGCCGTCAACGCATCCCCGAACTGCGCAGTCCCGCCGATGTTCCCAGACCACGCCGCCGCCACGGTTGTGTTGTCCCGCAGCCGCTGCAGATCCACCTGCACGTCGCGCAGCGCCACCCCGAATACCGTCAGCTCGCTCAACCCCGCTTGCACAGCGAACGCACCGTCCGCGCTGTTGTACTGCACGGTCCCCGCCATCCCGGACACCTGCACGTTGTCCGTTGCCACCTGCAGCACCATCTCCCCACTCCACACCCCGCCATTTGCTACGGCGAGGTCCATCTGCCCCGACGCCGGACCGCTCGCGAGCGCCACGCTCATCGTCGCCTGCTGCAGCTTCGTGTTGGCAAACGCAATCTCTGCCGTCCCAGCCGCCGCTCCCTCCAGGAACGACACAGACCCGCGGACCGCGCCGGACCACACCAGCGCCCCGCCGCTGCCAGATACCCCCGCCACGTTGACCGCCACGTCCGTGATCTGCACCCCCCCCGCCACGGCCTGCGGCAGCGACCCTGTCAGCTGGAAGCGCTCCTTCCCGCACTGGTCGTAAGCAAGCGCCGCGTCAAACTCCGCGATCTGCCCCCCTGCCAGTGTCCCCGTCCCCGACACTGACAGCTTCGCGCACGACCCTGCAACCTGCTGGTTCGGCGACACCGACAGCTGCCCCTCGAACGCAACCCCGCTCTGCGACACGTTCACCGCCCCCTCAAGCGGCCCGAACACCGCCGGTGACGACGACACGAGCGCCGTCTTAACCGACGCGCTGAAGTCCTGCGTCGCGAACGTCCCCGCCAGCTTCCCCGACCACACGCCGCTGCTGCTGACGTTCCCTCTCCGCTGCACCGCAACCCGCACCGCGCTCAGCGTCAGCCCGAACACCCCGACTCCCGCGCTGCTCTGCACGTCCACCGCCCACAGCGCCGCGCGACTGGCCGTGCCACGCGTGTACTGCAGCTGCCCACTCCCCTCCGCCACCACAGACCCCGCCGTGACCCGCACAGCGCCGTTCCCAAGCACCTCCGCCCCGCTCTTGGTGAAGGCAAAGTCGATGTTCCCGTTCGACGCGACAGGGCCCGACTGGAACGGCGACGACACCTTGAACGATGTCACCCCGCCAGCCCCGACCTCGATGCGCGCAGTCCCCGCCTGCCCCTCAAAAGACGCGCTTCCCGACAGCAGCCCGCTCCACACCTCATCCCCGTTGCTGGCGAACGTGTTCTGCAGCTCCACGTGCAGCGACGACAGCTCCACACCCCACGCCGACACCGGCGCGCTTGCGGATGCCACCACACGCAGCGACACCTGCGCCAGGTGGCACCCGGTGCGTGTCACGGTTCCCTGCGCCTTCACCCCCACCTGCGGCACGTCCACATTCACGCTGCTCGTCGTCGCCGGCTTGCTGCAGTCGAACATGTCTGCGGAGATCCCGTCCAGCTTCAGCCCTGGCACCTCGATCTCGGCCGCATCCGACACCACGTCCAACAGCCCTGCCGCACACACGCAGACAGCCAGCACAGCATGCAGTGCCGAGCGGCCCATCGTGACCTGTCTGCCTTCCCCTTGTTGTCCGCTTTCTCTACCGCCTTCCTGAAACCCGTTGTTCGAACTGTGGCGTGTGGGGTGTAAAATGATGTGTGAAGCGTGGGAAGGAGACGTAGTATCTGCAACACCTGCGACTCCTATAAAATAACCCGCCACACAATGACGCTCTCAACAAGGGGAGGGGGGCATTTATTGCGCATTGGGTCGGACAGCAATCCACAGCAGAGCGGGAGAGAGAGGGTGGGGTGGAGGTGAGCGCCACAACACATCCGCACTGCCTTGGCTGCAGGCTCGTGGTCGTGCAACCTGGCTTCCGCAAACACCCTCGGAAAAGGACTCACCACGGGTTTACGTGACATCATTGAACCTCCGTTCCTTCTTAACCGTATCAGGTGGCGGCACAACGGGTGACTCACATGAGCCTACTCTTCTGCTGTCGCCTGCCCGTGCAGGCAGAGCAACCTGTCTCTTACACATCAATACACGTCTCTGGGGACAAGGCACCACCACGAATTGTTCGGACAACACAATACAGATTGGGTGGCGATAGAACTGACCAACCTGTCCCGTTTTCTTTCTGGTCCCGAGAACGAGCTGGGTCAGTCCTATTTCCACTCCCGCGAGATCTAGGGAAATGCCTCACCCCCCTCCACTATTGGAAACGGCAGCACGCCGCCAGCACCTGGAGACCGGCAAACATCGGCGGCCTGCCTGTGAGGTTGCATCAGGGTTAGCTCCGTGCGAACGGCATCGCGCAGAAAACCTCCTTTTCCCATGCGATGGTCATCCTGACCGCCAACTCTACACCCCCCACACCACAGGTGTATCGAGACAGCGCACCGCCCACACTGCCGTCTCCCCTGCATGGGGCAGGGGGGGCGCAGGCACCCCACACGGGGCTGCCGCCGCACAGAAGCCCCGCAGGAACCCCACGTGCGCCGCCACAGCACCGCCACCCCTGCAGAGCACCCCACAGCAGAAGGCCGCCAGCCCCTCCGCCACATACGCCGCACGCAGCTGCCGGGAAGATGCCAGACGCTCACCACCACCACCACCACCACCTCCTCCACCACACCGACCCGCAACACCCCGGCATGCGTGGTAACACCTCTCCCAGTCTGCGGGGGCTGCCTGTGGGGGGGAGACGGTGGCGAGGTGGAGGCAGGAGGCGATGCTGTGTCGGGTGGTTTGTCCGAGGCCGCCACCACCACCACTGCCAGAAGGCGGCGGAGCCGCCTCACCCAGGGCCCAGGCGATCAGCGCATCCGTGTCAGCAGGGCCACCCCCCGCGAGAGCCGGCAGCGGCTCGCAGTTGTGCAGCTCCACCCGCAGGTCGTGGAGGGGTGGCGAGACGCCGGGTTCCCTGCGGCAGGCCTCTGCCAGCACCTTCATGGTGCACAGCGCGCGGCGCTGCGCCGGGTCGCGCTTCGGCGCGGCCGCCGCAGCGGAGAGCCGGATGCTGTCGAGGGCGGCGCCCATCCCGCGCAGCGCAGGGGCGGCAGCCCAGTGGAGGTGCACGGCACACCACAGGGCGCAGCAGCAGGCTGCGTCGCTCAGGTCACCGCACTCCGCAGCAGCCACCGCCTGCTGCAGCAGGGCACCCTGCAGGGGTGGGTGCGCAGGCGCGCCGGGCGGAGCCGGCTGCGCCGGCGGCGGCAGCCGCCGCAGTGGGGTGGCGGACGCCACGGCGCGCGCGGCGAGCGCCGGTGGGGTCGGGGGAACCGCGCGGGCCGTCTGCAGGAAGACCTCCGCCTCGGTGAGGGCGGGGGGCGGCGGGGGTGGAGGGGGCTGCGGGGTGCACAGCAGAGGCGCGGCTGCGCCGCGGAGCGGCGCAGCCTGCGGGGTCTGGGTGCACGCCGCAGCGGAGACTGGCTGCGGCGGCGGAGCCGCCGCGGCAGGGGTGACCAGGAGGGGGGCCTGGCGGCCCTCCAGCGTTGGGGCAGCAGCAGCAGCATCCTGCGGCACGCCCGCCGCGCCGGGGGAGGAGGGCAAGGCGGGGGAGGCGGCAGCATCGAATGCCTGCGGGGCGGCAACCCCAGACGCAGGGGGATCCGGTGGCGGTGCGGGCTGTGCTGCCGTGTCGGGGCTGCCCAGCACGGCAGCAGGGAGCAGGGGCTGGGCAGGCGAAGAGGATGAGGATGACGACGATGTTGAAGATGACGATGATGAGGACGACGAAGAGGATGAAGAGGCAGACGCAGCGGCGGATCGCGCTGGCGACGGATGGGCAGGCCCTCCCGGCGGGGCGGGGGTGCCGACGGAGGGCTGCGCGCTGCTGGGGGTGCCCTCCCCGCCCAGCATCAGCGGCAGCGACGCGGATCCCCCATCGCTACCAACCTCCCCAGGCCCTGCCGCGCTGCCAGATCCCCGCAAGGGCGACGCCGCCGCAACATCCGCCGCCTCCACCGGCGCGACCCCATCAACCCCAAGCGCCTGGGGCTGCGCCTGCGGCTGCTGCGGGAACCCCCCCTCCGCTTTCCGCCGGAAGTACTCCTGCAGCGACAGCATCGCGGGTGCCACGGCGCCGCCGCCCGGCGCCGCCTCACTGCAGGCAGCCCCCCCTCCACCCCCCTCCGCCCCACGGGCCGGGCTGCCCACCCTACCAACACCCTCCTCCGGCTGCAGCGTGGGGCTGCGGTGCGCCGCACAGCCACCCCCCGCCCCACCCGCAGCTGCGTCTGCGTCTGCCGCAGGCAGCGGTGCGGGGGACACCCCCACGCTGCTCGCTGTGCCTGCAACGACACCGGGCGACGGGCTGCCCCCACTGTGCAGGAGGGCCCCAGTCTGCAGCCCCCCGCGTCCCTCTGCCGGGGGCGTTGCCGCCGCCGGGGGGGAGCGGGGGGCTGGCAGCGCCAGCTGCCCCGACGCCGCCCCCTGCTGTGGGGGGCACAGCGTGCCGCTGTCGGGGTGCTCCGAGAGGACCCGGATGTGGGCTGAGGGTACCGCTGCTGACTCCCATGCGACGGGGCGTGTGGGGCTTCCACAAGGCAGCGCTGCCTGCTGCCGGGGTGGCGGTGATGGCGGTAGCGGGAAGGAGGGTGGTGGTGGTGGTGGCGGCGGGGGCAGCTGTGTGGCTGCGGCGCTGCCGCCGCCGCCGCCTCCGCCGGCCCGAACAGCAACAGCAACGAGGGGCTCCGGCGGCGCCGGGAGGGGCGCGTGCAGCACGGAGCAGAGGTGCCGCCGCTGCGCCTCCTCGAGTTCTTCGCTGCGCCGCGCCGCCCCCCCGATAACCCGCCGGAAGCTGACCCCGCGGTAGCTAACAGCTGCGCCGCCGCAGCTTGGGAGGGCGTTTGTCATGCATTTGCCCTGCTGGGGGGGGGGGGGCGATAGCGGGCTGCTGCGTGGTGGTGGGGAAGTGGGGGAGAGGGGAAGGCTTTCGGCATCGGCAACCCAGACCCTGGCGTGGGACTGATGATGGAGAAGGGGAGGGGGGCGGGGGGGTGGGGGTGGTGGGGGTGAGGTTCTTCTGACTCTTGCGCTCATTCAGCGTTCTCTCGTTCGCATCCACCCCCCCCCCTCCTCGCTCATGCACACACGGTCTGTCTTGTCTCTCTCGCGCGGCTCTCGCACAGAACACGCTATGGGACTCTCGAGGCCTGGCAGGCGATTTGCCAGGCATCTGCTTCTGATGTCGGAGGGGGGTAGGGGGAGGTGGTGCATGGAGATGCAAGCGACCTCGCCCCCAGTGTCCGCTCGTGGAGTGGCAGTGTGGACTCTTTGGAGGTGCTCGTGGTGCCCTGTGTGCAGGTCTGTGGGTGAATAGGCATATGTTGGAGCAATGCAGAGAACAATGCGAAGGGGCTGTCTGCGTCGTTTTGTATTGTTGGTGAAACTCTCGATGTCTGGCAGTGTGGCACAAAAATGTAACATAACCACGTCATCAGACGTCACCAAACGTAACAGCCCCCATTCTATCCGCTATGCCGTCCGTTTCCTTCGTTGTTCGGGCAGTGACTGACACTTTCCGTGAGCGTAGTGTGTTTATCGTGAGAAGTGACAGCACCGTTCAGTAGCAACCGCACTGAGGCTGTGTGTTTAATGTGGTTGCGCATGGCTCAGCAGCGAGGCAGCCTTGCCTGGGCCAAAAACATTGCAAATGAAAAGCGGAAAGGATGTGTCCGATCGTCTCCTTCTTGGCTGAGCGGCAATAGTCTCACGTTGGTGCCAAAGCCATCAGGAATGTGACGCGGTCATTCGGTGCTCTCCTTCGGGATGGAGTATCGCAATCCAGATACATACAAGGGACGCAACCCAATATTCGTATGATGCACGTGCGCATGTGAAGATGCAGCTTCGAACACACTGATCATGCGCTGTGCTGATGTCCACTGGGTCGAGTCGATACTCACAAAATAGTTCATTCAGATTCAGTCGCGTCGCGTGTTGCGACGATATCTCCACATAACACATTGGGGTAATCAGGCTGGGGGAAAAAACAACAAATCACAACGAATCACACCCGATCACAACAAATCACAACGCCAAATGTTGTGATTTGTTGTGATTTGTTGCGATTTGTTGTGGCCAGTTGTGATTTGTTGCGACCAGTTGTGACGACTTGTGACCCTTTTGTGATGAGTTGTGATGAGGTGTGATCTGCTGTACGGTGCTGCAAGAAGCACAAGATGACGAGGTGTGGTGCATGCGCCAAGGCGGAAACCTGCTGCGAGGCGGGCCACCACGAACCCCCCACTGACGAGGACAGCGAGATGTGCTCTGCTGATGATGACGGCAGCGGCGATGGGCACTCCGCGGGTGGCCCCTCGAACGGCGGTGACGAGGAGGTGGACTCCTGCGACGACAACGACGCGGATGGGGACAGTCCCCCTGCCGCTGGGGGCGGAGACGGGGATGCCGGCCTCAGCGAGCGCGACGAAGCCGCCGACGCGCCCTCGGCGGCCGCCGACGATGATGATGATGGACCCCCATCTGAGGGATGTGAGACCGCACTGGGACAGGTTGCCACTGAGAGCGCCCCCAGTTATGTTTGTGAGAGTGGCCCAGTGCCAGAGAGGGTGGAACCCCCCTGTTCGGATGTGTCTTCTCCTGGTGTGGACGAGGTTGTGGCATGCTGCGACCTCGAGCTACCGCCAGCCCCTTCTCTCTCTTCCCTGCCTCTTCCTAGCTTGCTTAAGAGGCTGGCTGACGTGCGGGACGTGGCTGATGCCGCGCCTTTCAATAAAAGACAAGCTACCTGCACCGTAGTCAGCTCCTTGAGTGGCCCTTGTCCTGATATCTCGTCGCTTAGACCTTTCCCCAACGTGGCATCCCCTCCCCCTTTGCCGGAGAACACCCCACCTCCCTTTCGTCTTGTCACTGACCCGGGTACACAGACAGCCGGCGGGCTCGGCAAATCAACAAAGGTGCTTTCATCAAAGCGCACTGCCCAGTCGTCGCAGTCTGAACCTGGATTCACCTTCCTGCCCCCTCATGTCCCATCTGCCGCAAAGAGAGAGGCGGATGCCCTTGGCGCGCCCGACATCCCGCCACCGGGAAAAACGCCTGCAACTTGCGCAACGGTTAGCGCCTTGGACGTCCGGCCTTTCCCAGGCTTACTTCCCCTACCCCTCTGCAAGGGTACTCATTGCCCCTCGTTCCTCTCACCCCGCCCCCTGGGCGCCCCTGTTTCGAAAACAAAGGCCGTTGGGCAATCTGACTCGAAACCTCCAGCAGTGGCTACCGGCTTCCTGTTTGATGCGCCAAGCAGGCCACTCACTACAGCTAAAGTCAAGGCATGGAGGTGGTTACTTCCCCCTTGCGCGATTGACCCCATTCCCCACAAGGTTCGTCTGTCGAAGATCCATCGGCAGAAACGTTTCCGAGCCCGGGCTTTCCCTTTTGACCCCCCCCGCCAGATCAGGCGTTCATCAGACTTCCTTCCCAGTAAGTGGAAGGTCCCGCGCTATTTTCAACGCGCGGCCGAGGTATCACCCTCCGAGCTTCATTCGGTGGAGCCTCCGACCTTCAGTGTTCACGTGCCTTTCCCTATTTTAACAAAAGAAAGGAGCAGATCGCGCCCGTGTGGTGTGACTTAGTAAATGACTTGGATAGCGTATCAGTTCTCGTGCGTCGTCTTTCGTAGACGTTCTGTACGATGCGGATCCGCTAATCCAACATAGCAAACGATGAGGTGTGATCTGTTGTGATCACAAGGCAAATGTTGTGATTTGTTGTGATTTTTTGCGATTTGTTGCGGCCAGTTGTGATTTGTTGTGACTAGGTGTGACGTGGTGTGATTTGTTGTGACCAGTTGTGACGACTTGTGACCCTTTTGTGATGAGTTGTGATGAGGTGTGATCTGTTGTGATCTGTTGTGGATGGGAGCAACCTCAATCACACCCTCAATCAGCTGACGATGAGGTGTGATCTGTTGTGATCTGTTGTGGATGGGAGCAACCTAACAGGGGAGGTGAAGAGGGCACGGGTCTTAGCCTGATGACACACTGCAACCTCAAGGTGACTGGCGACACCTCTCCCACAGTCTGCGGCGACTCTGCCGTGGCGACAAGGCTTCCTGTCATGGGAGATCGCTGCGTGGATCAACGTGGCACTACCCGTGTGCTCGGCAGGTTGTTTCGGCACCTGTTTTCTCCGTGTCATGCTTTTCGTGAGCGTGTCAGGGATGTTGGCACACGCTGGGGAGGGTTCACATGATGACATAACATATATCAGAAGCACACACCCACGTGGCGCTGTCCTTGGCAGGACTTTGAAAGTGCCGCCTTGATATCCTTGTTGGATAGAACCCTCATATCACACCCTCAATCAGCTGACGATCTGTTGTGATCTGTTGTGATCGCGATCCAAAATTTCAAAAATTTAAAATTTTGGATCGCGATCACAACAGATCACAACAGATCACACCTCATCACAAAAGGGTCACAAGTCGTCACAACTGGTCACAACAAATCACACCACGTCACACCTAGTCACAACAAATCACAACTGGCCGCAACAAATCGCAAAAAATCACAACAAATCACAACAAATCGTCAGCTGATTGAGGGTGTGATATGAGGGTTCTATCCAACAAGGATATCAAGGCGGCACTTTCAAAGTCCTGCCAAGGACAGCGCCACACGGCGCCACGGACAACAAATCACTTCAAAGTCCTGCCAAGGACAGCGCCACACAGCGCCACGGACAACAAATCACAACATTTGCCTTGTGATTTGTTGTGATCTGTTGCTTGTCCTGGGCAAGACGTTAAACTACCTGGGAGGGCTTCCCCAGACCATGACGGGTGCTTGCACCAGGAGTTTGAAACAGCCACTCATGCCTTGCGATGCTCAAGTGCCTGCTGGACCCCTATGTCCTTCAGGCCCCAAAGCAGGCAACGATATGGGAGCAACCTAACAGGGGAGGTGAAGAGGGCACGGGTCTTAGCCTGATGACACACTGCAACCTCAAGGTGACTGGCGACACCTCTCCCACAGTCTGCGGCGACTCTGCCGTGGCGACAAGGCTTCCTGTCATGGGAGATCGCTGCGTGGATCAACGTGGCACCACCCGTGTGCTCGGCAGGTTGTTTCGGCACCTGTTTTCTCCGTGTCATGCTTTTCGTGAGCGTGTCAGGGATGTTGGCACACGCTGGGGAGGGTTCACATGATGACATAACATATATCAGAAGCACACACCCACGTGGCGCTGTCCTTGGCAGGACTTTGAAAGTGCCGCCTTGATATCCTTGTTGGATAGAACCCTCATATCACACCCTCAATCAGCTGACGATCGGGTGTGATTTGTTGTGATTTGTTGTTTTTTTCCCCAGCCTGATTACCCCACACATGTTTGTATTTCGTTATTTTTCACTCATTTCTCCCTTCTTCTGCGGTTGGCTGTTCTAAACGCCAACTGGAGACCCGACTCAGGTAGCAAAAAAAACTACACCGTGCAAACATTTGGACACCCAAAATCACAACTCTTGCTGGATCGTATGTGACCCAACTGTGAATGAATGAAAGCTGTACTTCCATCCAGTCACCCTAGAATCCATGCACCGCACAAATGGGCGGGTAAACCGGGTTTCCAGAACAAAGAAAAACACGCGTGAAACAGAACTCCGAAAAAGGCAACGGTTGTTAGTTCGCAAGGAAGAGTGATCTGACAAAATTCATTCGGGAGGGAACGGGGTGGGGGAAGGGTGTGGGGTGTGTCTGTGGGGGGGGGGGGGTGGGGGGCATATTACTCGAAGGATACAACACGTGTCTCCCAACTCTACTAATCAGAGAGCTGTGCGCGAGACCTTCAATCGTGCTGTGGGTAATGGGGGGAGGCGGGCTGGGCAGACGCTCGAATGATTGCAAATGCCATGAGACGAGGGGGTTCGACAAGGCACGGTGGCCTTGTCACCCATGAGATGGCGCAATGTCAACTTCGCACATCATGGCACCGCTACAAGCTCTACCGTACAGTCGCAGTGGATAAAAAGGAGATCGTACACATCGGGCAACATTTGCTCTGCCGGGGCCTTCACACCACGCCAAAGTGTGTCAGGTTGCAGCCCATATTGCTATTGAGGCAGCTCACTTGTGTGCACTTTGAGCAAAGGCCCTTCTGCGTCATGATCGGGAACTACTTCCAGGGACCCACGGCTTGCCTCCGAGTTGGCAATCCAGGAGTTTGATTCCCCTGGGCCTCCCACACCCACTGTGGCTCTACGTACATCAAGGGGTCGCCCTCTTGTTCACACCTGAAATGTTGACAGCTTCCCAAACCAGTGCGCACGTTTTCCTCGGAAATCATGTCCCCAAGAGTATGGCGTTGCCGAAAAGTCCAAATTGCGGAGTGCTTGCGTAGCTTTGCATAGGTTGGTGCATATTGTGCGAAGTGTTTTCGGCAACACAAAGTCGGGCTTGTCGGCTCGTCCTTTCACATGAATATTTTTGAAAGGTGTCAGTGGCACGTTCGGAGAAAATTGATGAATTACCTCTCAGGCCCCAGAGTGACACATGCCACTCAACACACGCGAATGTTTGCGCATTAGTATTGACCGCACCGAGCAGCCTTGCTCTTGATGGGATCTCCACCGTGCACACACAGCACACCACAACACACACACGTATGATTTCAAAGAGAAGTTCAAGGAGCAATTCTGATAAGAAGAAACAAAGAGAACCCCCATCAGAAAGCAAGGGGGGGAAGGGGTCAAAGAGTTACCGGGGTACTGTTTGCCAACACACACACACAACTGATTTTCACCAGGTTCTTCCTGGGGAGTGCGCAGCGCACATCCCCTTTCCAAACTCCGTCGGCTCGGTGATAACCCAGCACACAGCCACACCCACAAACCCGTGCCTCCAGACCAGCAACCTGTTTGATACAACACAGTCCTATGTCCCCACCGCCAGATCTCACGGACCCTCTTGATATACAGCTTTGGATGAAGAGATGCTTCTTGGGTGGCACTGATAACACACGTCAAGCAATGTACAGACAACAACCCTTCACTACAGGCAGGCAGCAGGCAGGGGGATGGGGGACAGATCAGCAGCAATATCCCCCCCCCCTCTCTCTATCACAAGTAGTTCCCGATCCGGACCCTGTCGTTTGAAGGAGTTCGAAAGGGAGTCGAAAAGTTTGAAAGGGTGGGAGATGTCGTGGAGTAGCGGAGTAGCAGAGTCGCATGGACAATACCCCCGAGAACCTGCTCTTGAGGTGGTCTGTCCACTGCCACACACACACACAGTCAAACTTTGTGTCACTGTAGGTTCAGGCACCGAGCGAACTCTGATGCCATCAGTGATATCATCCACTGCCACCACACACGTCCTATCAACGCTGACAGACTGAAATGCAATAATAAGGTGATTTGTGAAAGGGGCAGTCCGCCCCTTTCGCACATCACTCTTCTTTGCTAGAGACCAGGAGCTCACCTTCCCTTACAGGGGGGGAGGGGGTGTGTGGGGAGGGGGGGGGGGAGAAGGGGAAACGAGGAACACAACCTGAACGGCGACCGACAACACCATAACAAAAAATTCGGTTGGCGGAGGGTGGGTGGGTGGGTGGGGTGGCGAGTAGGTGCATGTCGGATGATACAAGCTTTGATCGTTTTATTTTCTCTCCCTCACCACCACCCCACCCCTCCAAGACACAACTCGAGTGGGGTGGGGTCACTTCTCCAGTGAGGTCTGCCCTGGGCCCCTTCAACGTTTTTTTCCGATATTTTTTTGGCACCGCCACAAGCCACGAGGTCAGCTGGTCAGATCAATCCCCCGATCTGACACACCCTCCGACCACTGCAATAAGGGGGGGGCGCGGTGACCAACAATTCTCTTGCCGCTGCCACCATACACACCAGATTTTTCGCCACCCCAGAGCTCCGGCCAAACCAGGCTAAAATCAGATGGCATGGTTGCTTCAGGTCGTACAGCTGCAACACACAAGGCAGCAATCGCTTGATATGTGAACCCCTGCACCGATAGACGCAGGAGAGACGCCAAGGGGAAGGGGGAGATGGAGTAACGTGAACTGTCGGATAGTGCTACATGACCAGGGGGGAGCGGGAGGGGGGGGCGCAGCAAGCTCTCACCCTTGGAGGCAAGCAAGCAGCGGGGGGTAGGCCCGGGTGGTAGTGGTGCTGGAGGGGGGGCGGATCTCCCTCCCTTCTACGTCCCTTTGGCGACCAGACCACCTCGGCCACCACCAGCACCACCGCACCTCGGCACACATGGAGGGCAACTCGCATTCTCAGAGCAGGTCCAGGTTTTGATCCGAAAATGAATTTGTCCCCTTTTTCACACACAACAAGAAGAAAGCTTGTCACAGTGAAAAAGATAGTTGGCAGCGCTTTGGGTGACAAACACAATCTACCTTGCCTTGTTGCTATGACTGTGCGCACACTCACACCAACCTTCATCAGGCAAAACACGTGGGAGGCCTTCGCTCTGTGCCACTGTGTGTCAAACTGTGTCACTTTGCAGCCAGTGTTGTGAGGCGGCTCACCATTCCTCACTTCTCTGCATTTCTGAGCGAAGGCCCCCGTGAGGTTTGTTCACCCGGGTTTGGCGCACAAACAACGCCTTATCTTTTTGGCATTTTTTTAGCTACGCGTTGGTCGTGTAATTTTCAATAAATACATGCAATCTGTCGTACGCACAATTCAGACGCAAATCACCGCAGTGACCACCAAGCCAGTGCTGTTGTCGTGACGTCCCTGGCGCATGCCAGGGCTGCGAAGCACCGACACGACCAGAGACCGCAAGCTGTCGCGCGGGCCAACAGGTGATGCATTAGGGGGGAAGGCGATCGAGAGGCCGGACTGCCCCCCTGACACAGGCCACAGGGCGAAGTCGAACAGGCGAAGCCCGGTTTGGTTGTCTGGTTTCTGGTTCCAACAAGAGCGGACCCAACCGGGCACAAAACAAGGGAAATGGAGGCAGGTGGGGGAAAAAGAGCAAGAAATGTGGTGGGTGGGTGGGTTGTGGAAGAAGGACAGAACAGTGCAACAAAACACAAGCGACTAGAAACGGATGATGGTGGGAGGGTGGGGGGGGGTTGCTGTTGGAGGATGGGAGCCGATAATTGTACGGGGGGGGAAGTGCCGAATTGTACTGATTTTTTCTTGGGCTCGACTACCTCTCTGCAGCCTCTCACACGGCATGGCGCGAGACGAGCATATTTTTTGATGGGGGATGGGGGCGCGGGGAGGCAAGGGCCTTGACTATATGTGTCAAGCTGTGCCAGCGCGACACTCCGATCTGTTCAGGGGCCCCTTCACTCTTCCGCGCGAAGAACGAAAAGGGTTCCCATTTGAACGATACTTGGCTGTGCTCACAGCAGCCCCCCCGGTGAGAGGGACCGTTGTCTCAGGTTCTTCTGGCCGCACGGTGGCATTGCCTAATGTCGCCTCTTCCTCTGTCCCTTTGTTTGCTTCGTTGGTCTGGATCCAGAGGGTGATAGTATGTTACATTGTTGCCATCAAAACCCAACCCCTGCTCTCTATTTATTTACCTCTCTCTTCTCTCGTATGACTGAAGTGTGGACATCCCCATGAAGAGAACACCCACACACCTTTCCCTCTCTCTTCTCCCATGTGCGACAGAGAGAGGCGTCCTCAACAGGCCACCGCCTCTCTTCTTGTGCACGCTGCTCGCACCATACGCACACAACCTATTAATACCCTTTAAGTTCCTGACGTGCCACGGCCTGGCATGGCAGCACTCCAACCACATGACTATTTTTTTGCTTTCGTGCAGTGCAGGCGCACCGAGCGGACTCTGGCACGGGCTTCACTGGCACACATGTCGGGCGTGGGGGAGGGGGGGAGGGGGGTATGGAGAGTGACGCAGACCGCTAACCTTGCCTTCTCGAAAAGCGTTGCTCTCGATGCAAAAACGCCTGATACTTTCCGTGAAAACACGTTTTGTTGATTTGGTGATTTGTCGTTGCTGTTTGCTGTTTTTTCCCCCTCGAATCGGAGGGGGGCCCGAGAAGACGCGTTTCCTTTTTGAAAAAAACGAAACGCGATGTTTAAGACAGAGAGGGGGGGGGGGGATTGGGCAACTTCCAGCTGGATCCAACCCTGCCAAAACAGATCGTATTGTCCCACACCATAGCGGGGGGCGCAGGGGGAGGGGGGGGGGAACTTGCCCCCCACGCAGGCCTGTCGCTAACTTTTCGATTTTGGAGATTTGGTGGGTTGACGCTCCTGTTTTGGGGGGGGGAATCAGGGGGGAAAACACTAGGGGGCAATTTTTCTCGCGCGCGCTTCGCGCGCGCTCGTGTTGTTGCCTAATTTTCCCGTCGGCGGACCACTAGGTGGGCACGGTGTGAGGCGCTGGGTTCCTTCCGTGGTTCCTCTCCCGCTCGCGCCATCCTCGGGTGGAGGAAACCCAAATAATGGCTTTCGGGACCATGCTTTCGACGCTACCCCCTGATGTGCCACGGCCGTTGAAGCGCAAGGACTTGGTTACTAGACGGGCGCGCGAGATGGGGGGTCTGGGGGCAGAGCCCCCCAGCCGCCGGAGGCCACGGTAGTGAACATCTGTTCATTGTGGGCGTACAGGTTCTGTGTGAGTTGGCTGCGTCCCCCTGAGGCTACTGGAGTGGTTGGATTCCCTGACTTGGTGGTAATCGAATGACTTGAGTACGAGACATGCACCACAGGGGGGTCTGGGGGGCGGAGCCCCCCAGCCGCCGGAGGCCACGGTAGTGAGCATCTGTTCCTGCATAACCATACTCTCTTCGACGTCGACCCAGTGAAAGTGGGTTGACGCTTGGTCGACGCTTGGTGAGCGTCGACCCAGTGTAATCGGGTCAACGCTAGGTAAGCATCGACCCAGCGTAATAAATGGGTTGACGCTTGGTCCAGGCTTGAATGGCAACTCAGTTCGACTGGGTCGACGCTGGGTCGACGCTTTTTTATGGGGGGGGAAACCAAAAATCACTGGGTCGACGGTCGACGCTTAGCGACATGCCTGCCCCCCACGGGTGAAAGGGGGGGGGGGGGCTACGTTTTCTTGTGATACACGTTTTATTACACTAAGCCACTCTCTCCCCCCACACAGGGAGGGACGGAGAGGTGCAAAACAACCGCGCGTTCGTCAGGCTGCCGCTGGGGGGTGTTGACACTGCTGACACCCCGCCCCCCCTCCAGCCCACCCAGCAGAGGAGGGAAAGAGAGGAAGGCAGGCTGATGCCCGAGCATTGCACTGTGAGGTTCAGCCTCGGGGGGGCGGGCGGGCCTCTCTGTGTGCACGGCATCTAATGGGGACCACCTGCTAAGGGAGAGGGGCAAAGGAGAGGGTGTGTGTCTCGGGCGGCGGCAAAAAATGACAAAAAAAACACAGTGGTGTCCTCACACCTCGCGTGTGCGCAGGGGTAACTCCCGTGAGGTATTGTAAAATTATTTCCTCGAAATGCAAAGTAGACACATGACCCTCATAATGTGAGAGGTCTTCGTCTTCCATTCCGAGAGAAAGGCTTTTGAAAAAGGTAAGCTCACTTGTGTCTAGCGTCGGGCCGCACCGGGGGGGGAGGATCCCTGCTGATGCCTCCCTCCACCCACACACACGCGGTGTGAGGCCCTGCCACTTGTGTATACCCCGCACCACCTGCCTCCCGAGACCCCACACCCTCGCCACCCCTGCCTCATCCCAGGCGAACGACAACCGAAGGAGGCGGAGAAGCAACGTGCCCCCGGCAGTATCTCAAAATATAACTGGCGGGGGCACACGGCGCTGCGGTAGGCAGCGGGCGCGGTTTGTCGGGAAGTTCCCTGCCGTGGAGGCACGGTGGAGGTGACGCGACAAAGCGCAGGGAGGCGCCTGCCCGCCCGACGCACCTAGTGGTCCTGCAAGACGCAGGGTGGCAGCAGAGGCCGTCGGGGGGGTGGCGACAGAGAGGGTTGCTGTTGCAGCGGTCCTGGTATGTTGGGAAAAAGCTGCGGGTGGCGGAGAAGGCCTCACATGAAGTCGACGCTGGTGACACCGCGGCCCGTCCTTGCGTATTCGGGCTGGGCACGGCGCACCTTCTCCACCTTCGCGGGGGCTGTGATCGAAGCGAGGCTGTCGGCAACCACCTGCTTGCGGAACACCCGAAACGCAATGCTGTCCCGGTCGGACCCGAATTCCGGAGACTGCCGGCACACATCTGTGAGTCGCCGGACAGCTGCAAATCCCGCAGTGAGCACCCGCACCTCATCGCCTTGGTTTGCGGCAGACTGTGAAGCGGATGGAGATAGTCGTGTGTGTGTGAGTTGGGCTGTGAGTGAGTGTAATGTGACATGATGACATGCAAGGCTCAGGGGAGGCTCCTTTGATTTGTTTTGAGTAGTGAATGACTTTGTGAGAAATGAGCAAGGCAGCGATGGTGGCTCAGTGAGAGGGGCAGTGCAACGTCGGACATACACGAAGTGTCGTTGCATCCACGCCGAAGCCACGAAGCTTGCGATACAACACAGAGCCTGCAGACCGCATAGAATTCGACATTGTGCGGCTTTGCGAAAACTCACAGCTCCGGCAGGGCAATAAAAAAGAGGAAGACAACACTTGTTACCGCAAGTGGGGTGCTGCACCGCGGATCACCTGCACCTGTGACAAGCAACTCAACTGGACTGGTGGTGGGGGGGAGGGTCACAAACAGTATCACAGAAAAAGACCTTCGACGTGTGTATCCTGCAGGTAGCAGTGGAGTGAGGGGAAGGGGAGGGTGATCTCACTGACAACCTCCACGGAGAGCTGTGAAGTCTCCCACTCCCTTGGTATTGCACGGTGCGTGGGCAGTGTCGCCGTGCAATTAGTAAAGAGTGGTTGCAGTGTGCAGTAGCGAGTGAGGCGTGATGTGCATTAGAACCACAAGACAGTGTGTGTCTCACCTCAGCACGAAGACCTGCTGCCACACAGGAAATGGGTTTGGTCGACACCCGCGGCAGAAGGCGCTTTTGCTGTGTTGTTTGTTGTTGTGGCTGTGAGGTGATGTGCTGTCCTGTGCGCCACACGCAATGCATTCCGATCAGCCAGCTCGCTACACCTCGTCCCTGACAGACTTGCCTCGGACCGGGATGAACCATTGTGAAAGCGATGTCATCATGTCCTGAACGCGGTGCGCAGTGTGTGGTGTGAGCATACATGGCGCAAGAACAAACAAGACAAGACAAGCACACTGCAGACATGCACAAGGGCAGGGTTGTGGGAGGTGGAAGGGGCTTGCGTGGGGTAGGGTGGGAGTGGGTGGGAGGTGTGTTTGTCAGTCGGAGGATTGCACCGTGGGCCAGCAGGAAGGGACGGACTTCGCAGTCAGCGTCGTGTGGTGGCAGCACAGGGCAAGAGGGGCTGGGAAGCAGGAAGGGCAAGGCAGCACGCCACACACAGCGTGCTGCACGCAGGGTCTGACGAGGCACAGCTTCGTGCCCCCGGTCTATTCCAGTGACGCAGTGGCTCACACCACCGCCAGTGGCAGCAGTGTGTGGCACACAGCACGTCCCGGGTCTACCGCTTCAGAACACTGACACACCACCACAGCACATCACAACACAACACAGCACAACAACAACGGCGCCTTGGCAGCCCCTCACACACCGACACGAGGGGTCTGGTCAGCAGCCTTGCTGCTTTGCAGCACTGTGACACTGTGGCACTGCGGCACACGAGGAGGTCGGGACGGGAACAGGAAGTGGAAGTGGAGGAGGGGTCTCGTCGACGGAGGGAGCACCTTGCAGGTGTGTGCAGTCGGGCACGTCACTGCTGCGCAGGTGGAGGGTTCGCAAGTCAAGCCCTCCTGCAGTAGCCCCACCCGAGCACCTCGCGGCACTCGAACCCTGCACGGCACTGCAGCGCTGCACACCCGCGCGGGTGCACCCACGAGGGCAGGCACAGTCCCACATCCCCGACCGCAAAGCACCGCGTCTCCACAGGGCACGTCACAGCTGCACACGCGTCGGTCTTCGCCTCCACGCAGCGTGCCCCGAGAACCGCGTCGATCTCGCATGTGAACCCTGTGGGGCACGACACTGCGGCACACGAGGTCGGGACAGGTGCAGGCTCAATCCCGTCAACAGGCTTGCACACGCCAGTGCCGTCGAACGTCTCCTCGCAGACAGCGCAACGCAGCTGGTCACACCCGACAACGTTGTTCTTCACGCAACGTGCGCCGTGCACGGGGTGCACCTTGCAGGTGGAGTCCTGGTAGCAAGACACTGCGGCACACGAGGTCGGGACAGGTGCGGGCACAATCCCCCCAACAGGCTTGCACACGCCAGTGCCGTCGAACGTCTCCTCGCAGACAGCGCAACGCAGTTGGTCACACCCGACAACGTCATTTTTCACGCAACGTGCGCCGTGCACGGGGTGCACCTTGCATGTGGAGTCCTTGAAACACGACACTGCGGCACACGAGGTAGGAACGGGAGGAGGAACAATCCCGTCGACAGGCTTGCACACGCCAGTGCCGTCGAACGTCTCCTCGCAGACAGCACAACGCAGCTGGTCACACCCGACAACGTTGTTCTTCACGCAACGTGCGCCGTGCACGGGGTGCACCTTACAGGTGGACCCGACGATGCAAGACACTGCGGCACACGAGGTAGGGACGGGGACAGGCACGATCGCGTCAATACCGTTCACAGGCGTGCACACACCAGTGCCATCGAACGTCTCCTCGCAGGCAGCGCAACGCAGACGGTCGCAGCCGACAACGGTGTTCTTCACGCAACGCGCGCCGTGCACGGGGTGCACCTTGCATGTGGAGTCCTTGAAACACGACACTGCTGCACAGGAGGTAGGGACAGGTGCAGGCACCATCCCACCAACAGGCTTGCACACGCCAGTGCCGTCGAACGTCTCCTCGCAGACGGCGCAACGCAGCTGGTCACACCCGACAACGTCGTTCTTCATACAGCGTGCGCCGTGCACGGGGTGCACCTTGCAGGTGGAGTCCTGGTAGCAAGACACTGCGGCACACGAGGTAGGGACAGGTGCAGGCACGATCTCCTCGACAGGCTTGCACACGCCAGTGCCGTCGAACGTCTCCTCGCAGACAGCGCAACGCAGCTGATCACACCCGACGACGTCGTTCTTCACGCAACGTGCGCCGTGCACGGGGTGCACCTTGCATGTGGAGTCCTTGAAACACGACACTGCGGCACACGAGGTAGGGACAGGTGCAGGCACAATCTCAGCGACAGGCTTGCACACGCCAGTGCCGTCGAACGTCTCCTCGCAGACAGCACAACGCAGCTGGTCACACCCGACGACGTCGTTCTTCACGCAGCGTGCACCGTGCACGGGGTGCACCTTGCATGTGGAGTCCTGGTAGCAAGACACTGCGGCACAGGAGGTAGGGACAGGTGCAGGCACGATCTCCTCGACAGGCTTGCACACGCCAGTGCCGTCGAACGTCTCCTCGCAGACAGCGCAACGCAGCTGATCACACCCGACGACGTCGTTCTTCACGCAACGTGCGCCGTGCACGGGGTGCACCTTACAGGTGGATCCGACGATGCAAGACACTGCGGCACACGAGGTCGGGACGGGGACAGGCACGATCGCGTCAATACCGTTAACAGGCGTGCACACACCAGTGCCGTCGAACGTCTCCTCGCAGGCAGCGCAACGCAGACGGTCGCAGCCGACAACGTCGTTCTTCACGCAACGCGCGCCGTGCACGGGGTGCACCTTGCATGTGGAGTCCTTGAAACACGACACTGCGGCACACGAGGTAGGGACAGGTGCAGGCACAATCTCAGCGACAGGCTTGCACACGCCAGTGCCGTCGAACGTCTCCTCGCAGACAGCACAACGCAGCTGGTCACACCCGACGACGTCGTTCTTCACGCAGCGTGCACCGTGCACGGGGTGCACCTTGCATGTGGAGTCCTGGTAGCAAGACACTGCGGCACACGAGGTAGGGACAGGTGCAGGCACGATCTCCTCGACAGGCTTGCACACGCCAGTACCGTCGAACGTCTCCTCGCAAACAGCGCAACGCAGCTGGTCACACCCGACAACGTCGTTCTTCACGCAGCGTGCGCCGTGCACGGGGTGCACCTTGCAGGTGGAGTACTGGTCGCAAGACACTGCGGCACAGGAGGTAGGGACAGGTGCAGGCACAATCCCGCCAACAGGCTTGCACACGCCAGTGCCGTCGAACGACTCCTCGCAGACAGCGCAACGCAGCTGGTCACACCCGACGACGTCGTTCTTCACGCAACGCGCGCCGTGCACGGGGTGTTCCTTGCATGTGGATCCGACAAAGCACGAGACTGCGGCACAGGAGTCGGTCTTCCCGTCAGGCAGTGCCTGTGCACCTGCACACAGCACAGCGGCCGCGAAAACAATCTTGTTCAACATTGTGTCTGGTGTGTTCTGTGTAGATGCACCTGTGGGAGGTGGTGAAGAATTGATACCGCAACCACAACCACAACACTACGAGAGGGCTCTAAGCTGACGAGGGGTGGGGGTGGTTGTTCACGACTTCAATTACTCTCTGCTTTTTTGGACGTCTCAACAGTCGCACAAGAGGTAGCTGGCCTTGGCAAGGGCTGCCAGCCACCCCTCCTCCTCTGCCTCGCCCACCTTGCCTACCCCTCTGTGTAATGTATGCATATGCAGCACCAGGCACATCACCGAGCCGCCCTCTTCATCGCATCTCTACCGGGGGGGCGGGCATCTCTTCGAACCTCGAGGGGCAGCCTCCTTCTCTCTCTGCCGCTCACATCTCTTGCAACCGTTCGTCACCTGAGCCGATGCCCCCAGCTCACGCAGCCGCTTCGCCATACCCCGCTGCCTTGTCCGGATTGCGACGCACAGCGCTGAACCCAGATCCATTTCTGGCGACAACTGCCTCACGGCATCCACCACTGCATGGTTGTTGGTGCACGCCACATGCCGCATCGCGTAGCCGTGCAGATTGCGGCTGTTCTCGGATGAAAGCAACAGCAGTCCGCGAAGAGTGGTCGTGCTGCTGCTGGCGACAGCCACCCTCACCCACGTCTTCAGCGTATCGCGGGGGACGGGCTGCCCCTTCCCCTCGAGGAAGCGAACGACATGCAGCACTGCCGCCAGACTGTTGTGCTGCACAGCCCGTTGCATTGCGACATCCAGCACCTCCTGAGTCCTCTGCGGCGAAGCCTCCCACGCAGACTCCAGCAGGGCGCTGGCGGTGGGCACATGCCCCCCCTGCAATGCGAGCGTCAGCGGCGCCACCCCGGCTCGTCGCTGCAGGGATCTGAATGATTTGGGCCGCGGCACCGCCTTGGGATGGGTGGCAGCATCCGCGTCGAAGCCCCCTCCGCAGTACACTGCACTGTCGGCACCGCCATCCGTGTGGTGGAGGGGGTCGCAGCCTGCCTCCAGGAGGTACAGCGCGGCCTCTGTGTGCATCGCACCTGCAGCTGCGTGTAGTGCGGTTTCGCCACGGATCCCCTTGGCAGTGGGGGACGCCCCTGCCTGCACCAGGCGCCGCACTACCGCCATCGCGTCACCCCGGCTCCCAATGGCGATCGATAGATGCAGGCCTCGCTGCGAAGTCACGCAAGGGTCTGCCCCTCGCTGCAGGAGCAGCTCAAAGCTGCTGAGGTACCGATGTACGATAGCAGTGGCGAGGAGTGTCTGCCCTGAGCTTGACAAAGCATCGAGGATTCCCTTGGCGAGCGGCTGCACCTGATCCACCATCATCTCGATGACGTCCGCCAAGCCGAGGGCGATGGCAAGGTGCAGCGGGGATGCATCGCTCGAGAGGGTGCTCAGGATGAAGTCAGAACCCAGCGGGCGGCTGAGCTCCAGCAGGGAGCGCATTGTGTCCGCATGGCGCCTGGTCAGGGCAAACCTCAGGCACCATCCGAAATCATAAGGTGTCAGCGTGGTGTGCTCGCAGACATTCTGGAAGACACTCCGCAGCAGCCCTTCGTCTGGCGAAGTCCTGCAGATGTTCCTGAGGAGGTTCGTCGGGCACTGCATGCCCGCCTCGAGCAGCATGTCCATGATGCGTGCTGACGTTGCCTTTGGGCACGCCCCGTCGAATAGGGGCATCACTGCACGCATCTCGAGGGGCATCCCGTTGTGGAAGTCGATGAGGTTGCTTCGCGCCAGGTGCCCCACTAGATCCTCGTCAGGGTCTGTGTTCGAGAACTGCTCTGCGAGTGCAGCCTTTGCCTGCGAACTGGAGATGATGCTGTGGGTGCTCTCCAGGACGCCGCGTGACACGGCGGCGTCCGTCGGCACCACCACTACTGTCGCATCCTGATCAAACCCGAGCGACGCAACTCGATCAGATGGTTCCAACTTGTCCAGCCGCACCTCGCCCCACATCAGCCCTGGGGCGTGCAGCCCGACGGCAGTTGCTATTGTCACACACATCTGCCGCACGGTGGCATCGCTGTCCACGGTTACAACGTGTTGCGACCCGTCGAACCCTTCGACAGTGATATCCATTTCACCCCCAGCCCGGTGGTGCCCGTTGTGTCAAGCTATGTGGAAGCTCTGTTGGGTGTGACGGTGGCTGCCAGAGCAGCTGCAGGCACAACCACAGTGGGTACACAGGCTGTGCCGGCCGGCACGTTAATCACCCTCCCATGGAGAAGGCCGCCATTCACACCGGCTGTTCACAGGTGGATCCTTGTGAGAACTTCTCACACGTTCAACAGGCAGATCGGCTGGGGAGGGCGTTCGAAGAACTCCGATGTTCATTTACCCTCTAATTCTCTTGAGATTCACTCGGTTTTACATCAGTTTGTGTAAATCAATGGATGCATCGCTATTTGCCAGCTTGACACCAAACTTGCGAAGAGCAAAACACCCTCAGACAGCCTGCCCTTTGAGAAGTCTCTGGCACCGCAAACAACCAAGCAACAGGCCCCACTTCTGAAGTGCAGAACCAATGCGAAGACCAGGCTGCCACACAACATGACCCTCCACAGTACCAAGAGACCGCACAAGACACCGAGCATCCTGCATGCCAAGCCTGCCCACACAGGACACACCAACGTCTGTGCGAATGGGGATGCCATCACTTCAAGGGGAGTGTGGTCAAGTCAGGCTTATGCGATGCCCGGGCCCCGGCACAATCATCGAGTTTCTCTTGGAGGAGCTTGATCACTGCTTCTTTGCGGTCGTCGTACTCATAGGTGTGCGCGTTCTCCGACCCCGGGACAGGGAAGACAAGGCGGTCCGCGATAATGGTCTTCGAATCGTGGAATCGCAGCTGCTGGAAGACGAACGGGTCGACTGAGGGGAGCAGCTGCTTCAGCAGGTCCAAGCGGAACTGCCCCACCAGCAGCAGCAGCGGGCAGTCCTTCCGGCTGTCCTCCGCCACCAGCATCATGCTGAGCGTGTCTGTCGACTCGCACCCCACGGCCTCCACCACGATGTCCAACACCTCGCTCTGCTCGCCCTGCAGCGCGAGGTGCAGCACCGAGCACCCTTTCTTATCCTGCACAGGGAGGTGGTTCTGCCCTCTGCTGTTCAGCAGCATCCGAAGGATGTCTGTATCCCCACACTCTGCGGCATACATCAACGGGGTCTTGCCGTACCGATCGCGCGACAGCAGGCTGGCCCCGCCATCCAGCAGGCACGACACAACATCTTGGTTGCGGAGAGCTACTGCGTAGTGCAGGGCTGTCATCCCAGTGCACGGGTGCAGAAACACCATGGACCCCAGCTGCTCTGTCTCTGTCTCGTCAACCTGGTTCACCGCCTGGGCGTCACGCCGCCCCAGGATGTAGAGGAGCTCCCGCACAACCTCGCTGTCGCCACAGAGGACTGCGTTGTGCAGGGGATATCTCCCGTGCCACGCAGTGAGGCTGAGGTTCTGGCACTCGCTCAGGACGCGGAGAACTGCGATGTGCCCGCGCTTGCAGGCGAGGTGGAGGGCGGTGCAGCCGTATTTGTTGCTCAGGTTGGGGCTGACGCCGCTCCGGATGAGGCGTGCAACGATCTCTGCAGCACCCTTTCGCGCGACCTGGTGCAGCCGCATCATGTCCTCATCATCCACCTTGCAGAGCAGGGCTGGCATAGCCGGGGCAGGGGTGGGCAGGGGAACCACCCGGTGTAAATGTGCCCCACCTGCAGGCGGGAGGGTGAGGGTGCATACCAATACAGTGGGCGGGGGTTGAGTGGTGGTTTCAAGGGTGGGTGGGTGGTGGTGGGTTTCGTAACATCGCCTGTTGCGTGAGGTTGACTTTCAAGGACCAAGAGGCTGGCGTGCGGTATGGCCAGGCTATGGTTTGGGGCTCCTTCGCCGCCGTGGCGAAGGTCATCCCTGCTGGGCCCTTTTTCGTTCTTCTGACAAGAGCAAACCAGACACAACGGCAGACCACGCTAGGGATTTACCGCTGCATATTGTTGACATCAACCAGCGGCTCTTCAGCTAAGCATGTGGATTCAGTCTGAACTGGTGAGTTCGCCGACTCCGCTAAAGGACGGCGTACGGTAAGTGTTGTGAAGAGACACAAAAGTGAGACAACCAACACTCATCTGGTTTCGTTTCGATTATATTTCTCTTCACTCACTCGGCCATCAGTTGTCCAGCTTGACTGGGACGGCCAGATCTTTCCTTTGCGTCTGAAACGGATAAAACGACTCTTGACTTGAGAAAATGCTACACACAGAATAGGGTACAGAAAGGCGGTGTCCTGCACCGGAAAGACAACGTAACGAACGACACACCACCAAACATACCTCCCCCCTTGGGGTACACAAATGGGGAGGTATGGATGAGCACGCAGGCACAGTTGCCACACCTGCACATCCACCATCAATATTCTAAACTTAACCGATGCGAACATCTGGCTTCATGACCGTATCGGATTTGACGTAACGTGGTAGATTATTCAGCGCGGACCATCCACAGATGCACTGCGGGGCTCCAGCTGATGTATTTTTGAATCGAACTGGACTACGAGAGCTTGTAAGCTACTTCGCTCTTGCCCCAACACCAAAGTCTTGACGCACAAGACAGCCAAATGACACACCTCTGTGAGAAGGCTGGCCTCACAAGGAGAGGCGATCCAACCTCAATCAAACCCAGGGCCGCATGGAAGGGCAGACCTCTGTGCACCTCCAGAATTAAAAAGAACCAAGCACCACCTGTGCGGCCAGGAGGACAGGCACCAGGGCAAAGGCATGATCTGGTTGGTGAGGGGCGCCACATGCCAGGCCACCTCACGTTGTGACAGCAATGCCTGCTGATCGATGCCTCCCATCCCCTTTGAGAGATTGCCTTTGTTGCCAGCTTGCCAAGTGGTGCACAGTTCATTCTTCCGATAAAGCGTCAGGCGTCGTGATGAAGTCGCTCTGAAGGGGCAACGCAACCAATCTTGTGGCAGTGCTACGCTCCTCGTCGAGAATATGACATAACAAACAATAAATACAAGGGAAACCCGGCGTCTAAGCCGGAGCGAGATGTTTTCGGTGGCGGTGCGCAGGCAGGATTTCCCGACTCCAGATCCTACGACACTGCAATATTCAGGGCCAGGGGGGGAAGTCGCTCTGAGTTGCAGCAAATGTGAACTTCTGGACAAAGCGTGTGCCACACTGACACCACATCGACACAGAGCGACCCTCCCCCCCCCCCCCACACCCCAGCCAGCCGAATGACATATGGTGCGGTCGCACAGGAGGCAGCAGGAGATAACGGGAGACAGGCACCAGATCGCCTCGCGAACTGCGTGGCACTGAGAGGATGGCTCGCGGTCCGTGCATCTCCGATGGTCATGCAGTGCGGGAACCTCCAAGAGTCCCGTTCAACACGACCCAGCTGGGGACACAGAGGCAATGTGCCATGGCTCTGGGAGAGTGTATGTGGTATCGCCAGGGACAGTGGGTGCTAATGAAAAACCGGTTTGCAAAACCGGTTTTTGCCAAAACCGGTGTTTCAAAAAAAAACCATAAAATTTTTCGGGAAAATTCCACTTTTTTCCCGACTACGCCCACCCTGCTTAGAGGGTACACAGGTCACCTGGACACCAACAATGGCCCCACTACGAACCGCGATTGACCCAAAGAGTCCAAGAACGCGAAGGAGAAGACCAGATGTTCACTACCGTGGCCTCCGGCGGCTGGGGGGCTCCGCCCCCCAGACCCCCCGCGTGCTGTGTGCCTATCGAGTGGACATATGTACCGTTGGTGCACCATGGCAAGTGGGAAACGGCACAACACCAGGAGTACGACATGGTCATGAGTGAAGACGGAGTACGTGCAGACTACCCCACCCCTGCACACAAGTCTGTACGACTTCCTCGCTGTCCACTGGCGATCGACATTGCCTCGCCCGGCGCTGTTGGAGCACGAAGTCCGGGGATTCTCCTTCAGCCTCCCTGTCCAGCAGTGGTCTCTCAAGGGCTTGGCGTGCACCTTCTGGCACTCCTGACGTTGCCCTACAGTTCCTGAGACAGATCCATGGCTGGAGGCACGGCCGTATGGTGTGGTAGCAAAGGACACCTGCTCTCCCACAGCACCTCACACATCTCCAACAGGGTGTATGTGGGGTGCTGTGTGAGGTGTCCGTCGGCTTTATGAAGCAACCAAAGTCGGGATGCGGGCAGGTGCCCCGCTCTCCCCATACATGGACAGGAAACGCCAAAGCGGCACCAAAAAACGAAAAACGGGAAAACCGGCAAAAACCGGCTTTTTTGCAGAATTTGGAAAGCCACCCACTATCCCTGGGTATCGCAGACAGTGGATATCCCCCGTGGCGAAAAAAAATTTTTTCTCCCAAAAAAAAATATTTCTGGAAACCAGCTTGGCGAAAAAAAATATTTTCGCCACGGGATCAGGCGTGTATCTATTTCACGGAATGAAAATAGGAATTTGGGGAAAAAATATTTTTTTGCACTATTTTTTTGCACTTTTTTCCTTTGGATTTTATTGTGACCCTACTTGGTATTGGCAGAAAATTTTTATGTTCCCGGTCTTGGATGTGCTCAAACATTCAAAAGAACACATTTTCCGTGGCCAAAAAAAAATTTGCACCCGGAGGTGGGGATGGGGGTGGTGGTCACTACTTTTTTGCACCATTTTCCTTTGGGTTTTATTGTGACCCTACTTGGCATTGGCAGAATTCTTTTATGTTCCCGGTCTTGGATGTGCTCAAACAGTCAAAAGAATACATTTTCCGGGTGCAAAAAAATGTTGCACCTGGGGGGTGGAGAGGGGGGTCGGAGGGCGGTGGTGTGAGGCTTGCTCTCGAGCTCAAACCAACAGATGTTCACTACCGTGGCCTCCGGCGGCTGGGGGGCTCCGCCCCCCAGACCCCCCTGTGGCGTGTCTTTGCGCGACAATTTATCGTCCCCCCATGCGACATGTGCTATCTGTCAGTTGTGTTGTACTTGAGCGTATGCGACTATGGAGCCAGGCCAACAGACGTTCGCTACCGTGGCCTCCGGCGGCTGGGGGGCTCCGCCCCCCACACCCCCCTGTGGCATGTGCCTGGTCTTGGAGCCAAGTCCTTGCGCGTACGGGGCTGCGGCATGTCGGTTCCAGCACCCTCGCGGGAGGCTGGGCCCGAGCACTGATCTCTAAGAGACGAACCACCTTGCGAATGCGATCGGGTTTGCGGGCTTGCGGCCATGACATCTCGAAAGGGTTGTCGTGGACCCGTGATCATGTTTCGGGTTCGACTTGGTGGGCATCCGTGGCGATTCGCGGAACCACGTGTATGTGTGCGAGGAAGCAAAGAGATAACACACCAGGAGCCACACAGCACCAGGTCGACCTGGATCTGATCGAGCTCAGGGGGAAGGAAGCACAGTCACCAAAGTGATATCACCACCGGCCTCAACCACCAAACTGCAACCGCAGAAGTTCCGCTATTCTCACAAGGGAAGGCGCCCTGGGATGTAGCAGTGATTTGTGTGCAGCGCCATCAAGTGACACTGACCGCCTTGAACAGAGAGGTAGTGTACAGATGGCGATCAGTGAGAGGGCGTGCTGTGTCCTTCCACTTCCCCATCTACCTCCATTCGTTCACCGTTGTTGATAGTGATTTTTTCGCCATTTTTTCGAATCGTATGCATCGGTCAGGCCGAGTGAATCAAAATAGCGCAAAAATCACACCAAAATCTGTGTCTGAGGCACAGAAATCGTGCAAAAAAGTACCCAAAAAAAGTGCAAAAAAACCAAAATAGGATTTCGAAAATTGGCCAAAATACCCCCAAAATAGAGCCACACCTGCACGGGATTTTTGGCTGGGGGAAAAAAAGTCCGAGTTTCCCTGGAGGTTTTTTTTTTTTTTTTTTGGAGAGGGGGCCCGGTGCCTGCGCGCGTCCTGTCGTACTGTGGCTGCTTGGTGGGGCTAGCGCAGCAGGTTCCCCTGGAGGTCAGATTTCTTTTCAACTATTTCTCAAAGCCCTGAACTCTGAGGCACAGCAGGCCAAGCTGGTCGATACATCGAGTCCTCGGTCGGAGTTCACGACTGTGTCAAAGGCAGGCACAGGCCTCCTGGAGGGGGCACAGGAGGACGCTCTGGTTGCGCAGTGGACGACGGTGAAGACTATGCTTCGCCAGTTTCGTCGAGAAGTTGCTAACAGTCACGTACACTTTGGTTGTTGAACGATTTTTGAACGATTTTTGGCCGTGCTCGTCGCGTCCCCCGGTGAGGGGGGACGCTGTTTCGTGTTCTCCTTGCCGCACGGAGGCATTGCCTTACGTCGCCTCTTCCTCTTTTCCTTTATGGGCGGGTTAGTCTGGCTCAGAGGGCGGGACCGTGCTGATATGCACAGTGACGACTCTCCCTTTTTTGTTGTGCCCGCCTCCTGCCGAGTTGTTTATGGTTTACACTTCCCCGCAAGACTTGCTCGATGATGTCCTCAAGTATGCGAGGTTATTTGGAGTCCGGCCTCCCAGTTTCCGCTCTGCGGGCTTCATTTGATGATATTCAGGTCATCCAGACGGACAAAATAATGCAGAGGAAGACCTCGTTCGGGCAATTTGGCAACGGCAAGTACGCGTGTTGGGGCGGAGGTTCCAGAAGGGCGATCATGACTGACCGAGCGGGTTGAGGTTTCGGCGCCCGAAGGGCGCCGAAAAAAATTGAGGGGTAAAAAAAATTCTGGCAAAATCGAGGGTCGAGAAAATTTTTTCGCCACCGGAAAACCCAGATTTTGGTGTCAGGATACAGCCTGATCGCAGATAGCAAAAAAAAAACCAAGGAAGTGCAGAAATAAAAAGAGAAGTGAACTCGGGTATTGTATACACCAACACACCGCAACAGCAGCAAAAGAATAGAATCTGAAACCAGAAGATGGGCGCTTATGTCCGCGCATGTCTGCATGTTGGATTGCCAAGTCACCAATGGCACCCTCAACGCCGAAATAGGACTCAGAGGCGAGTGCGGTTGGTTGGCCGCGTGGGGGGGGATCGGTTCCAAAGGGGAAAAGGTATGTCACCGACATGACACGATGCACACCCTTCAGCACACAGAATATGCATCACGAAGGGTGTCTGTCATCGCAAGAGGTTTGCATTGTTTCCTGAGCGAAGTTCAGGGAAAGCTCGGGTGGGGGGGGGGGGGGATTCCTGTGAGGAACCTTTTGGTGAGGAAACTATCTGTGCCCCCGCTGGATCGTAAAGTGACAGCAAAACGAGACAACAAACCAATTACTGCCGAAAGTTGTTTTGTTGGAACGCAGACCCCACTCTTTGTGTACACCACTCCCCGGTCTGATGAAGTGGTGTGAGTGGGGACGCACGATCCAGCTAAAGGCACAGAAAGTTTCCCCAGTTGGCTACGCCGAACTAACAAACACTCGCCTTCCGCTGCCGTGTCTGTGAAAACATATTCTTCTCTTTCGTGATAATCGGATGACGACACACTGCAAGAAAATATCGCGAACAGCACAAGGGCATTCTGGCCAAGTTCACCATCATCCACAGGAGTACGCCTTTCGGTATTAAAACAGAACGCCACGCACTCGAAAGGTTTGCAGGGCTCAGTCGGGCTAGCTGAGCCTGCGCATCGCCTTACGGCAGGCACAGGGCTCAGTCGAAGCACCCCTGGCCACAGAAGTTTAGGGATACGGCACCCCCAAGAAGCACATCCGCTGCTGCTGGTGAAGGCTGTGTGGATCACAAGGGGAGAGGGTACTTAGCGAACCACCTCCCCTTGTGTGCAGGGCCATGAGCCAGATACACACACACAGGGTGCAGACACCAGGGATAGGAAGCAGCAGGCACAGGCCACAAGGCTGCAGAGTGGGCTGAGACGGAACTACTCATCGAGTAGAAGAGGTACATTTTTTCACCTTGTCTTTTCGGTATCGACCACCACCAGCCTGACGTGCGAGATGTTCAGGCAGTGACGCGCACAAAGTTGCGAGAAGGCGTTGTACTCCAATGGTATCGACACAGATCGTCCGACAACCCATAGAAATAGATTAGTTCAAACACCCCCGCTGTGGCAAGGGTTCCTCGGGTGATGGGCTGAACGATGTATATTCTATAAAGAGATCACTTGCATGTGTAGCAGCTTGGGAGAGAAGCAACACCAGCTCGATCTGACCATGTCCCGTGACCCCCCCCCCTCCGTGCCACCCCGGGTGGCGAGGGGGACCCCCAGACACCCGCCTGCACGGTTGGGGGAGCTGCTTGTTGCCTGATGGTATGAAATGTGCCACAGCATCACAGCCCGATGGCCCCCTCCCTCTTCTCTTACGGAATATCAGAATATCGCAGCGGGGGGGAAAGCGCGTTGCGTAATCAGGCACAAGGGAGGGTGCAACGGTGCCATGCAGAGAAGCAACACCAATGAGCGTGCGAGTCTCCCGTCTCCTGCTTCTGTATCTCATTTCGATTTTATATTTCGAGGAGGTCTCGGCTATTGGCAAGCTTTCGGCAGAGTTTCCGGCGGGGAAATAGGAGGAAACGCACCGGAACACACCGTTTTCAGCATCGTAGCGAAGACCCCCTCGATAGGAAATATGTGAGGTTGTTGTCTGTGCGCCAAAGCCGGGAAACACAAAGGGTTGACTTGCTGCACAAAGCGCTGCCCGTTACCTTTGACATTAGGGGGTCTTCGGCGTGGGGGAAGAACCGATGATTTGAAAAGTGTGACAGAGCGGGTGAGATGGTCGGTCATAACAGAGTCTGAGACAGCAGGGTAGCACCAACGGAACCTGGAACGGCGTGTAATATCCAGGCTTTTGAGCTCGTGTTAGGCACTCTGGGTGTGCCCCACTTTGTGCGAGAGTGTTGCGTCCGGACGGTGTTCTGTATTTCTTATGATTTGAAACCCCTGATGTGGGCGGTTTCAGCACACAAAAAAAAAGTTCTCCCACCAAAGGAAAGGAAGAGGCCGGCAACTGAAGTGCACAATAGAGACAAACAAACAAAACCACCCCCCGACGAACCCCTCCAGGCTGCAGGGCGCACCTTCTGAGACACAACTCCCACACCGACACCCCCTCCACCACAACCACACGTGAATCATTTGACAGTCGTGTACACAACACTAATCACTTGCTCTTGATGTGCTCTCCACACGCCCCCCTACCCCCCCGCTCCTCTCTCACGATGAACCACCTTGCCACAACCAACCCTACCCCTCCTCCACGGGAAACCTCAAACGCACATCTAAGTTTACGGGGGGGTGGGGGAGGGGGGCGACGTGGGGAGGGGAGGATTTGCCACCCAATGGCACCCTTACCCTTCACCCCTCACCACCACCACCCACCCACCCACCCCTCTCTGCCGAGAAGAGTCCAGATGCTGCGCACGAGGGGGCAGTGTGGTGTGACCCCTTCCCTCCACACCACATCCCACACCGCCTACCTACTCCGCACCGACGCTTCATGCTGCTCGACGTTGTTGCTAACACTCACGCGACGTTTCTCTTTGGAGCGCTTGGTGCCTGGCCCTTTGAGTGCGGTGGGGATGTGTGCTACCGAGGCAGTGTTCTGCAGCATCGGCCTGTCAGGTGCAGACGTTGTCGAAGTCGAGGAGCCCTGGGGCGGCGTGCCTGACCCAGACCGCGTGGGAAAGGTGGCCGTGATAGGGTTTGTGGGGGCCTGCTGCTGCTGCTGCTGCCCTGCCCCCCGCTGGGTCTCGCGGGCCCCAGCACCCTGCGTAGACACGGGCGACTGCGGATCCTCCTCATCCGCTGCAGGCACCTCGGCACCCCCCTGGGCCGCCCCCTTCTTCTGGCGGTGCCACACCTCTGCACCCACGGCTGCGAGGACCAGAGCCACCGCCACTCCACTGACGGAGAGGCCCACAACCAGTCCGTCGAATGTCTTCTCCTTCGCCTTCGAAAGGCTCTCCTGATACCGCTTCAGGTCCTCCATGCGTTCGCTCGGGGTGGTGACATTCGCCCCGTCCGCCGCTTCCTCGCTGTCGTTCTGTGCGAGGGTGACTGCCATGGCGGGGTCGCGCCTGCCCGTCCTGCTTGCAGGGCGGGTGTCTGTGTTGCCCCACAGCGGGGCTCCAGCAGTTGAGTCGGCTGCAACAGCGCCGAGGATACCTGAGGGCCGTGCAGCCTGTGCGGGAGGGGGGGGCTTGGCGTCACCGCTGCGTCCAGCATGTGTTGCTGTGGGTGGTGGGGGCAGCGCAGGGTCTGCTGAAGCGGACTGGGCGAGTAGCAGTATCAGCAGGAGGAGATGTAGCAGATGGAGGGTGGGAGGCAGCGCCACTGGTGCCGTTGTTACGGGTCGGTTCGGCATGCAGTGCGTCATGATGTAGCAGTGCCAGGAAGCATGGCGTTCTGGGAGTGGGGATGGGGGGGAGGGAAAAGTTGCTGTTCTGCAGGAGAGGGAAGTGTTGCGGGAGGGTGTGTGTGTGTGCGCGCGAGAGCTCAGCACCAACGCAGCAGCAACGGGAAAAAACGACAGTAGAACATAATGAAATGGTTGGAAAATGTGACCTGTCAGTCTCGTCTTCTATACGTGTGTAATCACCGCAAGGATGTGCCTCACATCATACGCAAATTGCCAAATTGTATTGAGTATCATCATGTTGTCGGAAATCTCTCTCTCTGCATGTCAGTCTCGTCTTCTATACGTGTGTAATCGCTGTGAGGCTGTGCCCCGCATCATACGCAAATTGCCAAATTGTATTGAGTGTCATCATGTGCAGAAGAAGCGCCGCCCATCACACCTGCAGCAGAAATATGCATCCGTCCGGTGAACAGGCCATGCTGCCGACACTAGATTTCTCTCTGCACTCCCCGCCATCACTGTACACTTTTCTCCGGGGGCGGTGAAGCTCGATATGCGCGGATAGTTTCACCGATTACATTGTCAGGAGAAGGTGTTGCGACTGTTCGGGTGCGCGTGAGCACGCGGTATCACTGATCGCGGTTGCCAATCGGTGGTCGTACAAAGCCCTCCACTCCAGCCAGCAGAATAGAATATAATGGGGTGGACTGGACATCGCCCGCGAGCGGTTTCATTTGCCAGTGGACTGGCGGGAAGGCACCGGCTGCGCTGGCGGGTGTCATGAAGCTCTGCCGTTTCAAAGACGCACTGCAAGCGCTGCGAAAGCTGGTGACGGCGGACATTGCGTTGTGGGACATCGAGGTTGGCGCAACCGTACGGGTTCGAGTCTCGTGGTTTGAGCAAAAAAACGACAATTGACACAACATCTCAGCAGGGAAACTACAACCTGTCAGTCTCGTCTTCTATACGTGTGTAATCGCTGTGAGGCTGTGCCCCGCATCATACGCAAATTGCCAAATTGTATTGAGTGTCATCATGCGGTGCGACAGCTGAGGACGGCGGTTCCATCAAAGGAAGTGGTGATCAAAATGCTGCAGGCAGGCAAGAAGTCGGAGGGGGGCACACAAGGCACTGGGCCCACCATACAATCGGTGTTGGTCTCAGCACACAGCCGACATACAGGGCAAGGGTAGGGGAGAGGATGGGGCGATAGGGGGCGACGTGAGTGGTGCGCTGTTTCCCCTCTGGCTACCTTGAGAATTTCGTTCATTCTGCCAATGCCTGGCAGTCTTGCCATGCCGGCCACACCGGAACCACCCGGGTATCCCAGCTCCAGGAGAGGTGGCTGTTTGCCCTGCCGAAGCCCCTCCACCCCACTGCCCACCTCCATCACTGAGGCTGGCTGAGTGTCTGATCACAATGAAATGACCTTCGTGATGTTGGCGCCTGCTGATTTCACTGAAAAAATCTGCCCCCCCCACCCACCCCCACCCCCGCCCACTCGGCCTCACTCAAGGAACCGGCCCTCCACACTACTGATGTCTGCACCACCACTCCTTTTCGCAACCCAGCTGTGCACAACCTGTCACAACACTGCGACACGCATCACAACCCAAACGACACGACAGGCTCGCCACCTGGGCACTCATGACCGGGGGTGCAGGAGGTGCCGCACTGCCTTGAGACTCAGGATGCACACAAGCGAGAAGGGAAGGCTGCCACCATCACCTCTGCCTCTGGCGACTGCTGAGGTGGTGTGCCTGAGGCCAGGGCTGGGTTCTGTGTGTGGTGTTCGTCCCACACCGAACGGCAAAGAGACTATCACACGGGCCACACGGTGTGGAGAGGCGGACATCCACAGGCCTGTCCGAAGGGAGTTTGCTGCGCACATCCCGCCCAACGCATCAGGCGAAGGCGAGTGATGGGAGGCGTGGCAGGTCTGTGCCGCCATCTGTCGTCACCACGAGATAGGCAGAGTTGGGCGTGAACACATGCTTCGTCACGGTGCCGCTGCGCGAGGCAATGGATGGGATCTCCTCTGCCGGGATGTGGTCCAGCTCGAAGTCCTCCACGATGGAGGTCAGCAGCGCGCAGGAGACAACCTGCACCTGCGAGCCCACGGGGAAGGGGCCGATGCCACGCAGCGCATGGGGCAGGGAGATCGAGATGGCAGCATCGCTGACCAGCCCTGACTCGCTCTCGGCGACGGGTGGGCGGAGCCAGCCCTCCTGCATCTGGTGGGGCAGGGCTGTGCCGTGGTGCTCGTCGTGGGCTTTGAAAGCGCACCTCCCCTTGCTCCGGTCGTCGTCGCAGTGGACGCACAGCTTCCACCGCGTCCCGTCGCTGTAGATGCAGTGGATGACGCCTTCGTCATCCGGCGTGTCGCACACCCACATGGGCAGCCCCTCCCACTCGCCCTCCAGCACGTACCGCCCCTCCAGGTACGGCATCTTGGCGCAGTCCACCCGCAGCTCCGGGGGCACATCGCTTGCAGAGTTGCCGTCCCCCGACATGCTGCGGCGTGGCCTGCAGTGTATCCTGGAAGGCAGGTGTGTGGGTTAGGTGGTCGCGTAGTGTCATGTTGTGGTCAGAGAAACAGAGTGTGGGGATGGCGAAGTTTCGATCGGTAGAGGTGGGGGGTGGAGGGTGGGAGGGTGGGGTTTGTGTGTGTGTGTGGTTCCGCCCTCCGTCTCGGGGGTTCCCTTCGCGAGAAGACGTTTTCTTGTTTGCGTTTTGGTGCGGATCGTCGTTATTATTTGGGACATCGCCCCCGATTTCCTTTTTTTGCTTTCGACTCAACTTCCTGCTGCTAAACGAATACCATACTCCACCGCACTCAACACTACCCACAAGCCCGCACTTTGTTCTTGCGACGTTCTGGCGAAGGCAAAAGGAGGAAGGGTATGCCGACATGTTTGAAGCGCCTGAAAACGTCACATGGCTGTGCGGTCAAGAGAGAGTGGTGGGGTGGGGGAGGGGTCGCGAGCTAGCTGCGCTGCACTGTGTGTGATGTCCAGCCTTCAGAGAAGCGAAGCCAATCCTTCCTCGGCCTACCACACGCATGTGTGGTACCAACGGTGCGCACGCCAACTGTAGCACCCCACACACGTTGAAGCTTTGTCAGGTTGGCAACACACAAGACGGGCTCTGCACTGCCGCGACCTCCACGACTGTCAACGGCAGGGTCTGGACGATTCCTGACCCTGCCAATGGCAATCTCGGCCTGCGTGTGTCATGGGTGGGGGGATAAATAGAGCAACAGACGTGGGACCATGTCACCGCACAGAAGGTGGGGGTGTGAGGGCATGGCCTCTGGCATAGATAGGGTCCTCGCTTCCGCGTGGAAGTCTATGCAGGGAGGGCACTAACGATACAGGCGACGCCCGCAATTGTTGCCGGAAGGCACTCGATATTTTCAGGTGTTCCATACGCAGGGCGTGATAACGGAAGGTTGTAGCAAAGAACAGTCGGCCCTCCCCGCGTATAGTATTCTCAAACATCACTCGCCTTGGTGCAGCACCATCAGGGACATGGGGCAGGTGCAGAAGTTGCACCTCCCAGTCCAGAGGGCTTGCGGTAACGGCAAACAACACAAGATACGTGACAGATAAAACAGTCGGCACCTGTGTTTGCAAGCAGTGTATGCGTAGCTTGCCCTTGCAAGAGCGCCGGCCGCACTGTGTATAGGTGTCCCTACGTGACATGCGATACCAGTCGTCGTTTGTACTCTCTACTGTGACCTGAGACAGATCACAACAAAAAATGAGTTCACGTCCACCCACGACTGTTGCGGTTAGAAAAAATTTTGGAGACCCCTTGCGTTCCCCAGCAAGCCGGAAGCTGCGCCAGTGTTTATCATTCGCTCGAGCACCGTTCTGTCGTGCTGCATCACGGTGGGATCTTGTAAATTTTACATGTATAACTACAAGTATATACATGTATTATACATGTATAATACTTGCATGTCAACTATTATACATGTATAATACATGTATAACATGGATGTATTCAGATCTTAATAAGAGAGGAATTTTTTTCGCCAAATCTACCTCCTCCTCCTCTTAGATTAAGACCTTAGTCCATAAACGGCCCAAAAAAGCCCAACATCTGAATCCCCTTAATTAAGGTCTTAAACCTCTTAGTGTAACCTCTTTAAGGTCTTACACTCAGAGGTTAAGACCTTAGTTCGATCTTCAGCAATATTACGTTGACAGCGGGTGAACCCAGCAGGTTCCTGCACACACCCGCCCCCCGCGCCCCCACCACACGCACGTTCGTGCCCCCCCCCCCCCCCACCACACACTCAGTTGACTCCAACACTCACATCCCCCACGAGGACTCTTATTTGCGTGGCAGCAAGTGGCAACATAGTGTGAGAGAAATGCCACACTGCAAAAGTACGCTTGAGTCACAGAGCGGCAGCAGAATACAGGTTGGAGTTTTGCCGCTCAGCGGATCATCTCACGCGGTGTACGCGTGTGCATTGATGGCAGAGACTGCCTCTTCGAAAGAAGCCAGCACATTCTTCGGGATGGTGGTGGGCTGGAGAATGTCGTCCTCCCACTCGACGACTTTCGGCCCAGTCGCAGCAGGATAGCCCTTCCGCAGGGTCCGGTCGAACTGGTTGGGTAGGTCCTGGTTGCAGGCATGGAAGAGGATTCGGGCCCGAGTTGATGCGTGCGCTGCCATGCGGGACGGGGGGAGCACACGGCGCGCGATAGAAAACACGCTGTCACACCCCAGAGTCGATGCAGTCACCGCCAGCAGATCAAGGCACAGAGTACGCAGCGCGCACTCCCCGTAGTTCAGCCAGAAGGAGTCCACATCGCCCTTCATGCCCTCCTTCTTGGAGTGATCCACATACTCTACCCACGCCGCCTCCTCGACTTCACGGAACGCCGGAATCCAGGCAGTGATATCCTGGAAGGACATCAGGTTGTCAGTGTTCCCCATGATCTTGACAGCACGTGGGTTCACGTGTCTCATCGCCTTCCAGTAGTAGTACGACCCCTCCGACTTGTTCCCCCACCACCGCACCTTCAGCTCCTCTGAGAGGACAGCTGCGACTGGGGACTTGGCATCCAGCAGGTCTTCCAGGGACTTCTTTTCCCGCTCGAGAAATTCTTTCTCTTTTTCCGTCTTGGCGTACGCGATGTTGTCAAGGTCCTGAATCTTCCCCTCCATGTCACCCCAAACAGAGTGGCTGTGCGACTTCTTCGAGGGGGTGGTGTAGGAAGCCAGCAGCTCCATGATCGGCGAATTTGCCCGCTCCATCTCCAGCAACTCCTTCTCCAGCCGTGTGACCCCCAGATCCTTGAGCAGCTGGCCCAGCTTCCCCATGCTGGGTGTCGTACTGCCCTGTTGGAGCTCGGTGCTCACGAACACGAACAGCGCCTTCATGCGCTGGCGCACGTGGGTGTACACTTCGATGCGAGACGAGTACCGAGTATCACCTGGGAGGGGGCACTTCACAGCCGGCACCTTCTCCTTTGTGTTGTTCTTTTTTGCAGCGTCGAGAACAGCATGCGCTGCTGGAAGGATATCCTTGAGGGTGGTAGCGGTGGAGACTGCCTCGTTCGGCTGGCGGAGGGCTGCACGGATCTTCCCGGCGCACGATTCGAAGAGATCGGCTTCCTCCTGCGGCGTGCAGTCCTCCCTGAGTTCTTCGACTTCCCCGAGGATGGTCTCCAGCGATGACACAGCAACTCCGGAGAGACACTCCATCTGCACTTCGACCCACCGTCTGTGCCGATACTTGTTCTCATCCCCGCCCAGCAAGTTGTTGAGTAGGCGGGACACCTCGAAGGCGGCACACCCCGGGAACTTCTTCTCCAGGTTGGCCAGCATCCAGGTCTCGCAGACGTCGCCACAGTTGTTCACCAAGTGTGGGACGCACGACACGAAGGGGACACCGAATGCTTCGGCGAGTTCACGGCTTGCAGCTGCGTTGGACCCGCCCTTGTCGGATCTGATGAGGAAGGGGGGGGGCAAGCTGAGGCGCGTCAGCTCGCGCTTGATGTCCTGCGACAGCTCGACCCCGGTCTGGCTCCCCCTCCGCTCCTCCGGACGTATGAAGATCAGCGATGCGGCGAATCCTACAGCGCTGAGGATGATGGCCGTCGCCTTCGTGTCGCCAATCCCACTGTTGTCATGCGACATGCAGTACCTCCCCCCCTTCAGCTTGGCCGTGATGACCTTCTCGCTGTCCTTCGTCAGCTCGTCGCCCAGCTTCTTCACCAGCGGAGCAACCTTCGGGGGGTCCTTGGGGATGCGTGTGCCTGCGAGGCAGGAGAGTACACCCTGCATCGCGCCCGCTGTGATCCCCGTGTAGAGCACCCCTTTCGCGATTTTGTCATGCAGAGCGGTTTCACTCGCTTCAAATGCAGTCACAATTGTGACCTGCCCCTCTTCCCCCTTCTTCTGCCTTGATTTCTTCCCCACGTGCTTGCTGCCGGTGAAGTGGTCCCCCAGGTCGCCTGCCTGGACATGGGGCATCCACAACACCTCGCAGATATCGCAGGAGGGGACCTCCTGAGCCGCTGCGTAAACGCTCGTCAGCTGCTTGGAATTCCTGTAGTGTGATTTGATGTCGCCGACCTTCACGCAGACACAGTCGGTGTGCTTCTTCATCTCCCTGCGGAGAGCATCGCCCAGTACCTTCCTCTGGGAGGGGGCAGGTGGGGGGTCAGCAGGGGGTGCGGCCGGCGCGTCGTCACCAACGTCCTCCGCCGGGGGATCTGCCAGGGCCCCCAGGTCCTGCGCGAGCTGCCTCCTGGCAGCAGTCTTCGCCCCCGCCTTCTTGCCCCGCTTCTTTTTGGGCTTTTCTCCTCCTCCGTGCCTCTTTCGCCAGCCAGGATGCGGGCCTTGGCAATGGCTGTGGCCAGCTGGGGCTTCGTGCCGGCCGCCTCCACCCCCTCCGCCTTCGCCAGGTCCACCAGAAACGACTTCGCCTTTTTCTGCAGCAACAGGGCTGCAGCATCTACGGCAACAGTTTGTGCCTGTGACAGCTCCGCAGTAATAGAATCCTCATCGGAGTCAGCCGCTCTCTTTGCCATATTGCGGCTGCTTGTGTGTGCCAGGTGTGGAAGTGAGGAACGCGCATACATACAAGCATGCAAAAAAGCGAATGTTATTTGGACCGTGCAGGCTTTTGCAGGATTGGGGGTGGGATGAGAGATTCCTGGGCTGATACCATCCTAGTCCGTCGAGCCGAGGTCAGTTTCTGAGCAAAGATGTTCTGTAACCCCTTCCCAATAGGGAAACCCCTGCAGAAAAACTAAGGTCTTAGAATTAAGAGGTTAAAACGCGGAATCTCTTAATAAGGTCTGAATATATCCATGTGTATATGCCTGAAATATACATGTAAAATACATGTATATCAAGTAAAAATACAAGTATAATACTTGCATGTCAACTATTATACTTGTATTTTTACTTGATATACATGTATTTTACATGTATATTTCAGGCATTTACATGTATTTTACATGTATAATACTTGTCATGCAAGTATTATACATGTAAAATACTTGCATGACAAGTAAAATACATGTATAATACTTGCATGACAAGTAAAATACATGTATTTTACTTGCATGCAAGTATTTTACTTGTCATGCAAGTATTTTACATGTATAATACTTGCATGACAAGTATTATACATGTAAAATACATGTAAATGCCTGAAATATACATGTAAAATACATGTATATCAAGTAAAAATACAAGTATAATAGTTGACATGCAAGTATTATACTTGTATTTTTACTTGATATACATGTATTTTACATGTATATTTCAGGCATATACCGTAAACGGAAAAAGGGTGGACCGTAAAAATGTTCCAAGTTCCCAAAAAAAGGCCAAACGTTCCATCTTTTTTACGGTCCACCATTTATTGGGACTGAATATGGAAAAGACAATGCGTTTTTCGCCCGCGGGCTGGTGGGTTGCGGGGCGCGGACTGCGGCCTCCACGCCGCAGACACCCACACGTAGGCCTCCCGACCTCCCAGCTTTGGACCCTCCCTCCACCACCGCAACCAACACCAGCAAGAGAAGCAAGTCCTCCCTGCGTGTGGAAAAGGCACGATCTCACCTCGAGACTCACCCACCACCACACCTCGAGAAGTGTAGTACCATGCAAGGAGCATTCCGGTAGAAGTAAAAGTAGAACCTGCTGCACGAGCCCACAAAAGCAGCCACAGTACGGCAGGGCGCGCAGACAGAAGCTGAGACCACCGGGCTCCCTCCAGATGTAAATTCGTGAATCAGTGCCCGAAAAATTCAGGGAAATCGTACTCCTTTAGTGTAGTACACCCTGCAGTAACTGTGGGAGAACAGTTCCCGGACGATGGTGAGTGCACACTCTGTGCTGAGGCCCTGTGGTGTTAATCCTGCAGCTTCAGCCGTACGATTTCCTTGGTTCCTTCGCGACTTCGTCGCGAAGGAACTCGTAAAAAAAACCGCCAAGTCCACGATCCCAACCGTAAAATAGGTGGACCGTAAAAATGTTCCAAGTTCCGGAAAAATCCCATTTGTTCCATCTTTTTTACGGTCCACCTATAGTACGGTTCACCTTTATTACGGTCCACAATATTTCCGTTTACGGTACATGTATTATACATGTATAATAGTTGACATGCAAGTATTATACATGTATAATACATGTATATACCGTAAACGGAAATATTGTGGACCGTAATAAAGGTGAACCGTACTATAGGTGGACCGTAAAAAAGATGGAACAAATGGGATTTTTCCGGAACTTGGAACATTTTTACGGTCCACCTATTTTACGGTTGGGATAGTGGACTTGGCGGTTTTTTTTACGAATTCCTTCGACGAAGTCGCGAAGGAACCAAGGAAATCGCACGACTGAAGCTGCAGGATTAACACCGCAGGGCCTCAACACAGAGTGTGCGCTCACCATCGTCCGGGAACTGTTCTCCCACAGTTACTGCAGGGTGTACTACACTAAAGGAGTACGATTTCCCTGAATTTTCCGGGCACTGATTCACGAATTTACATCTGGAGGGAGCCCGGTGGTCTCAGCTTCTGTCTGCGCGCCCTGCCGTACTGTGGCTGCTTTTGTGGGCTCGTGCAGCAGGTTCTACTTTTACTTCTACCGGAACGCTCCTTGCATGGTACTACACTTCTCGAGGTGTGGTGGTGGGTGAGTCTCGAGGTGAGTGGTGGTGATCGTGCCCTTTCCACACGCAGGGAGGACTTGCTTCTCTTGCTGGTGTTGGTTGCGGTGGTGGAGGGAGGGTCCAAAGCTGGGAGGTCGGGAGGCCTACGTGCGGGAGTCTGCGGCGTGGAGGCCGCAGTCCGCGCCCCGCAACCCACCAGCCCGCGGGCGAAAATCGCATTGTCTTTTCCATATTCAGTCCCAATAAATGGTGGACCGTAAAAAAGATGGAACGTTTGGCCTTTTTTTGGGAACTTGGAACATTTTTACGGTCCACCCTTTTTCCGTTTACGGTACTTGTAGTTATACATGTAAAATTTACAAGATCCCACCGTGATCTCATTCTGTCGGGGGGGGGGGGGTATGGGGGACAAACGTTGAAAAGAAAAACACCTTACCACACCACATGCATGTGTGGGTGCCAGGGGCGGGTGCGGGGGGGGAAGGGTGGGTGACCTGGTTCTCAAGCCGAACTCTACTGTATTCGCGAAAATCACATCACCGACACACCCACCCACCTCTGACCCCATCGACAGCGCACATGGCACAACAACGACACTCGCAAAAGACAAAGAAGCTCGGTATATTCTGTTTGTGCGCACGAGTGGGGCCAAGCCCAGCGAAATCTGTGTATACTTATTGCACGCCCTCCGAGACCCAGATAGCGGCAGGACGACAAAACCACCATCTGAGAAAATCTCCCCCATACGTCCCATACAGTTCAGCCTGAACATCCCTGGGTGAAGACCTCTCGAGGTGAAGGATGGAGGGGGGATGGAGTACGATGCCCTTGGAGGCTAATTGGGGCGGGTGGTGGGGCAGGGGGGTGAAGCACAGCCGGGCAGCCAATGCGCTGCCAGCTACGGGTGCTGCGCACCGTGGCTGCACCCAATTCAAACCCAGGCTCCGCACCATTCTCACTGAACATCGACGTGGACACGGTCGTGGAGGAACTGGAGGAAGAGGGGGTAGTATTTGCTTGTGGACCCACGGATGTCAAAGGTGTGGATGATGTCATCGTAGTTGTGCTCGATAGGGCGCGTCTCCTCGACGTACACAGCGAGACGGTGGCGCACCACATCCAGCTTGTCGTCATCCCGCTGCAGCAGCGACATGGGCTCGCCACAGGCGTCGCAGATGCCTGGCGTCTTCGGCTCCAGCGGCTCCATCTTGATCCCATCCACATCAACATTCGCAAGGTTGTACCCCTCCCCGCACTCGCTGCAGGTGCGGCGCCCGCTGATCTTTGCCATGATGACCTCGAAGGGCTGGTGCAGCTTGACGCAGTAGTCGATAGTGATATAGTCATCCATCGCCTTCGCCTGGTGCACGTTCCGCGGGAACCCATCCAGGACAAACCCGCGGTTCTCCTTGTGGAGCTGCAGGAGGCGCTGCTTCACCATCTCCTCCACCACCTCGCTGGGGACCAGGTCGCCCTGGTTCATATACCGCTTGGCCTCAAGCCCGATGGCGGTGTGCTCCGCCACCTCATGGCGCAGCATGTCTCCGGTAGAGATGTGCGCGTACCCCGTGTCGCGGCACAGCCGTGTGGCGTATGTGCCCTTCCCCACACCCGGCGCCCCGAGGAACAGAAGCTTCTTGGGGTTGTTTTTCAGCTTCTCCACCGCAAACAGGAACGGGCTGCGGCGCAACATTTTTTGTGTATTCTTTTGTACCCGGGGGTGTTGCGCCCTGTGTGGGGAGGGTATTGAAATGGAAGTAAAGCACAAGGATGATCTCCCTTCACTCGTGATGCAGGTTGTGGATGTGAATCAAAGCAAGCATGGGACGTGGTGGAAGCCTGGGTGGCCACCCGTGGATCTGCTGTGCCAGTTGTCCGAGGCACGAGACACTGCATCCCGCCGTGGTAGCGAGCACCTGGGTGGATGACTGGGTGTGGGGGGGTGGGGTAGTGAAATCGAATTTGAAGGGAGCACAAGAATGATCACCCTTCACTCGGGGGGGGTGGGGTGGAGTGGGGTGGGGTGCGGAGGGCGGCCCATCGGCGTTGCACAGCAGGCCACGCAGTTACTGAGCCCGAGTTTACGCATGACGGATCATGCCGTGTCTTCCCCTGTCCCCTCGACCAGCCCTGCAGGCTCCACCCCCAACAAGAAGGGGGGCGGGGTTGTCATACGCAGTGGGTTGGAAGCAACTTACTGCTTCGATATGAGGCAGGGGGCAGGGGGGGGGGGGTGGAACGGCGAACTTTCGCATTCGATGAAGGCGATGCCCCTCCCAGCCAGCTCGGGGCTGAAAGGAAATTATCCAGCAAAGGCGGCAGTGCGAGCTAACACACAGACCGTCCGGCAGCGGCGGTGGCCCGGCCGGGTGAAAGAAGAAACTGAAGTGAGAAGACAGGGAGGCGGTTGAAAAACTATATGAAACCGAAAGCGGAACCGTCGTCTCAACTCTGGGAACATGTCGGGGGTGGGTATGGCAAAGGCAGGCGTGAAAATGGCAACGGGCATTACGTCTGTAGCGGCAGGCACGCGAGGGGGGTAGAAAAATTGAATCAAGCTGCACGCAGAGGGTGTTATGCACACAACGTTGCGTCATGCGTCTGGGCGTGGAGGTGGTTAGCCTGCATGGACCCGGAGCTCGACAAGCTTCAATGTGCACAGGGTTGCAGGAGACTGCAGCCGTCTATCTCGACACGCACTGTCGTGGTCGTGGCGCCAAACAATCAGGTCTACTTTGTACCATTTACGGGCTGGCGGGATAGCCTGCAGTGCCTCTCCAGGTACCACGTACACCGATGGCTGAAAGAATGGACCTCGATGAGAGCGAATCTGGGCCCAGTTTGGCTGAAGCAAGTGGAACGTAACTCGCTGAATTCGGGTATGGTGGCGCAGGCCAAACACGCAGCGACCCGCGTCGGTTCGGGAGCCGTACTGATGAACACTATGCGCACGTTGTTGCGCACCGTGCTATGGGAAAGACACAGGATGCTGCGGTTCAGCGGCCGGTGTGACTCGGCTTGTTGGTGCAAGAACCGCCGATGCCGACGAGTGCAATGAACTGCTAGGCCGTGGCCGCTCCAGGTTGATGGGCGTTTCGCCACAGCCCGGTCCGCTGACGGCAGCAGAACTATGATTAGCAACGGGCAGTCCTCATTCCTTGGAGCGGTTCCGCGCTGCCGCACCCAGGGCACATTTCATTGCCCTACTTGCCATATCCATCGTGTTCTTGGTGTCGACTGTGAGGGTTGGGTGGTGTAAGACTCGGGTATTCCTGGCATCAAATACACACTGCCTGACACGGAAACACTGATGGCTAACTTTTCTTCACAATTGCGTCACAAGCCTGGCACAGGGTGTGCGATTGCAACACGCTGGAATTGCGTATCTTTGGGCAGAACGATTTCCCACTAAAGAAAATCGACGCAGGAGACCTTTTTGGGCAAACCCCCTGAAATTTCGAAACACGATGACTGCGTAGCATACCGGCGTCAGCTTCTGCGGGACTGCAGGCTGCTACCATGGCCACCTTCGAGAGCCCCGTGAGGCAGTCTTGGAGCTGTGTGCGGGGATGGCATGACATATTGATAAGGGGCAACGACACATCATTTGCACAGACGGGGCCCACATAACCAAAACCTCTCGCAATAAGATTGGGCACGACAAATGCTTCTCAATCACAGCCTCCACACGACAGACAAAGGTGCAAGCCCTGACTCACCATGAATACCCCAGGCTCCACAAGCTCACACACCCCTCTGACATACGACATGGGTCAGCTTTGAGTCGCGGAACTTCAGATGTGGGTCGTCCTGCTGGATAGCACGGAACACAACACCAAGGGTCATCAGCGACATGTTGATACGGCGCGTCTCTTCTGATGCACTCCGGTCGGAGAGATCAGTGCGCTGGCGCTCGGACCCTGCCAGGTCCACCATGTTGAAGATGCTGTATGTGCTGATCCCCGACTGCTTGTTGTGCAAGCAGATATACATTGTCACAATCATGTGTGAGCGCGAGAGGCGGCTCGATGCTGAGGTCCGCTTCGACTCCTTCCGATTCTGACGCGCCTGGTTCATGTGCTTCATCACTTCAGCGGGGTTGGAGACCTTCACGCGGATCAGATCCTCAACATATGTCCCGTTGAGTGTCGCACTCCCCACAGCATATGGCCCGGTCTTCACGCGGTAGTCCGCAGGCTTGGAAGGCTGCTTCGCCAACAGCAGGTCCACAATCCGCTCGCAGTGGACCTCCAGAGCCGAGAAGTAGACGTTGCAGGTCTCACCCTCCGCCTTCTTCGCCGCGAGCAGCTCAAAGATGCGCTCTGCAGACCGCTCGAACATGCCCTTGTGCTTGCTGTAAAGGGGGAACGATTCATCGCGTGTTGACCCCATGATGGTGTACGACTTGCCGGACCCCGTCTGGCCGTATGCAAAAAGGCACACGTTGTACCCCTCGATGGTGCTGTCCACCATCGGCTCGAATGAGGCGAAGACATCGCTCTGCGTCGCAGACTCCGTGAAAACTTTGTTGAATTGAAACCGCTTCTTCCCGCGCTTCGGGCGGAGCACGTCGTGCACCTCCACCGCCTCAGGGTCTGCCTGCGAGTAGATGGTGCACCTCCCCTTGCTCTTTGTTGCGGTGTCCTTGTCGAGCTTGCGTATCCGGCAGAACACCCGAATGTTCCCACGCAGATCGTGCAGCATCTCTTGATATTGCTTCCGCATGGCCACCTCGTTGCGGTAGAGACGCTCCATCTGATCGGAGAACACCGAGGCCTGCTTGATCCTGTCCAGGGCTGCGATGCAGGTCTGGAAGTCTGCCAGCATACACTTCTGCTCCCCACCGATTGCACTCCGGATCTCACCGAGCGACTCACGCAGGCGGTACACCGTCTGCCGTGTTTTGAAGGCATGGTTCTTCAGCACACCGCGAAGGAAAGCATTCTCGGTGCTGAGCCGCCGCACCTCCTTCTGCGCATGCTCGTCTGCGGTGACGGACAACGCAGCCCCCGCCAGGGGCGCCTTCTGCTCGATGTAATGCTCGAGCGGGCTCGTCGACACATCGCGCTTCATGCAGAGCGCCCCCGCAGATGCATCGCCCTTCAGGGTGTCCACCTCCCGGCGCAGCGACTGGATCATGCGCTCCTTCTCACGCAGCTCGCGCCGGAGCCTCTCGATCTCCGTGCGGTCCAGGTCCAGCCGGTTGCGCTGGGAGACGTAAAGCTCCCGCTCGTCGGTGGTCAGCACCCTGGAGCGGAACAGCGACCCCCCTGCCGGGAGCACCTCCTCCTCCGACTCGGATTCGCTGCAGTGGCCGAAGGACTTCAGTGTCATCAGGAGCGGGTCCTCCCCGTCGGCCTCCACCGGCACCTCGGAAGGGCGCCGCCGCTCCTCCTGCTGCGCCAGGGCGCGCGTGGCGTCCATCAGCGCCTCCCACGACAGCAGCAGGGTCCGCCCCTCGTTGATGGCGATTTTCAGCCCGTCCTTCACAAGCGGCAGCTCTGCGATCTTGGTTCCCTTCGTCGCCAGGAGGTGCTCCGCCTTGGTGATGTCAGCTTCGATGGCCCGGAGGAGTGCAGGGTCGAATTTCTCCCCCCGCTGAACATAGCCCACCACGGTGACCTGGTGCTCGTTGCAGTTCATGATGAACTGCTGCATCTCGTCAAACATCACGCCATCAAACTCTGTGTCGTCGTGGATTGCCTCGAAGGCGTGCACACCCCCCATCGCAACAAGGTCCTCCTCAAGCGCATCCTTTTCCAGCGTGGGGTGCTGCTTCACCACGTCGGACACAACCTGCGGGGCGAGGTTTGGGAACATCAGCAAGAAGTAGTCTATCGTCTCCGTCACAAGGGAGGGTGCGCGTGGTGTAAGAGGTGTTCTCGGTGAGGGGAGCGACCCACTCGGGCTCGACGGGTCCACCGACAGGTGGCGCACAGCGGCCCCGGACGGGCGTGACAGCTGGGAGGCGGGTGTCTGTGAGAACGACGCCGGCGGGGACCCGCACGCGGTCCCGCTGCGGGACGGCGCTGCGGCGGAGCGGGACCGGCGTGAAGCCACATTCCCCTTCCCATGGGGGGAGAGGAGGCTGGAAGGCATTGTTCCCCACTCACTCCAACCCCACTACCCACCCGTTCCACACTCGGGGCAGATGGAAGGCGAGTGGCAGGCGGACTCAGCAGCAAAGGCTGCAGAGCTGTGAAGGGTGGTGGTGTGGCCTGGTGGAATCGTGCTGCTCTTCATCGCTCGCAACAATAAAATCGCGACAATAATATACATTAGGGCGGGGGGATCCTCGCGGGGGAATTCTAGGGCGGGGGATCCTCGCGACGCCGCCCCCTCTGCTGATACGACTATGTAAATTCCCTTCATAAAGCACACAAGAAGCGTGAGAAGGCTACTGCCTCACTCCGGGACAAGCCCAGTGCACAACAGGCGGCGCCTCTCAAGGGGGCATGACAGCAAACAGGTTGCAGGGCGAATGCTCTCCTGGTGCCAGGAGGGCAGGGTCTGGAAGCGTTATATAATGACGTGCGTTTGATTGCAGAACGACACCCATGCTGTGAAGTGCAGAGAAGTAAATTGGCCTAACGCTCACACAAGACAGGGTGATAAACCCTGTTTGCCACAGGGTAGGTCACAGACAAGCGAATCTTCTGCGGGAATGCAGGGGAACCACAGCAGGGTGTCGAAGTGATATGGGCTCTCAGGCTCGTTGAAGCCCGGAACGGTTGGGGAAGGCGGAGATGTACTGTAGAAAATGGAGAAAGAACACCTCCCCAAAAAGCTGTCAGGCGCTGCCGGCAAAAAGCAAGGATCTTGCGCGACAGGGTGGGGGAGGGCAAAGGTCAAGGGTTAGTGCCAGCGTGGCGGGGGTACCCCCTCGCCCAACATCGCTTGCCGACGCGATCGGCATAGCTGCTGGGCAACAGGAGTGTGCACACAGGGCTGGCACAGCAGAAGAGGGAGGGAGGGGAAGAATGGGTACAGTGCGCACAGTGTGATCAGGGATTCTGCAGGCAAATCGAGAGACCGGAATAATTCGAAAATGGTGATAATCCTGCCGTAAATAATAAACGGGAGGAATGGGTCTTGCAGGAGAGACCACCTGTGCGCTGTCCTTCTTCAGAAAGGGGAGGGGGAAGGGGGGGGGGGCAAGGATGCGAAGCCTGTATTTTTTGTGTATTTTTTATGTGTATTTTTTGTGTATTTTTTGTGTATTTTTTGTGTATTTTTTGTGTATTTTTGTGTATTTTTTGTATTTTTTGTATTTTTTGCGGGCCAAAAAATACAAAAAATACATGCATGGTGGCGTCGTACCGGTTTCGGTCACGTTTATCATGATATTTTTAAAGGTTTTTCATTTTTTACGTGAAGTATGGAAACCTTGATGCCGCTCCAGACCGATCAAATGAAGCTTGATGGGATGGTATCAAGGTTTCGATGTTACTGTTACTACATGGGTCGAATCGTCCATCTAGTGATACTCCACAGAGGCAGTTGCCTGTATGTTGAATAGTATGACGACGTCATGGTATTCAACGTTAAAATTGTTCTCGATACCGTTGCCGCTCCATGCATGAGTATGCATGGAGCGGCACACACGAGCACAAATCACACACACCCACACTGCAGGGGTTCTCATCCTCACACACAACATGCCTGGGCGCAAGGCGCACTGGTCGCAAGTGCACTTCTCCGCAGTGCAGAACAACCTGGCGCGTAAGTGCCAGCACTGTGATGATGTTATAAAGGCAGTGTCTGGCACACGCCTCCAGACGAAGGCACCCACTGAGGTGGTGGAGCGGGCGAAGGAGGCGGGTACCATACTGCCCACCTGGTCGCACCCAAGTGCCTCACACCGGATCTCTCCCCACCCGGTGGTCCACCTGACGGATATGCGCCTCAACTAATCGCGTTGTGAGTAACCTGAACCCGAGAGTGCTGAGTCCCCTACTGGGCCCCCACTAGTGTATTTTTTGGTGTATTTTATGTATTTTATGTGTATTTTATGCAGGCCTGGGCGGGGAACGAGCCCTTTTTCCAGGTTTTTTGGGTCGGGGAACCAGGTTTTTTCTAAGAATTTTTACAAGGGAATTTTTGCTCGCCCCCCCACAGTTTCCAGGCGCGTGCCCGTCAGGCGGGACTTTTTCTCTGATTTCTCTCCGCGTCATCATTGACAGCTCTCGAGTGATGCCCAGAGATGCTTGCGGCAGAGAGTGCCCCTCATGCGCGTTACAGCTGAAAATGAATGAGGATCATCTGGCACTCGTTCTCATCGGGGGTTGTGCTCCGCAGGGACTCAATACACCTTGGCACTCTCGCAGGGCTGGACATGCCAGCAGCTGGAGGACAGTTACAAAGCTGCCCCCGACGCCACCCACCTGCTGGCCCCTTCAGGTCTGAAAGCCCAAAAGCTCCCGGGGATTTTGCAGTGGTGCGCACCATATTCAGCGCAGGGTGATCTCTCCGATTTTCCAAAACTGCTGGTTTACGGGTTTGGGGAACGGTCGTCGGCAGACCGTTGAAATGCCCGTGTTAGCAAGGCACACTCACGTTTCAGGTAGCGTGTCGCGTGTCACGCATGTCGCGAACGCGGCAAGTGTACCTCCCAGGTGGGGAAGCCCGACCTCCTGTCCGATGTCAGTCAGGCTTCGAAGAAGCGCTTCATGGATGCGGCGCTGACCCGGGGAAGTGAGATAGATGGACGGGCACACGCTACATGGGGGGTCTGGGGGGCGTGAGCCCCCCAGCCGCCGGAGGCCACGGTAGCGAACATCTGTTCGTGTGGGCGTACAGATTCTGTGCGAGTTGGCTGCGTCCTCAGAGGCGACTGGAGTGGTTGGACCCCGACTTGATGGGATTCGAAGGACTTGAATACGAGACGTACGCCACAGGGGGGTCTGGGGGGCGTGAGCCCCCCAGCCGCCGGAGGCCACGGTAGTGAACGTCTGGCTCTCCAGTTGGCCAGCAAGGCGAACGGTACGTGGGACAGACTTCCCTTCCATCCTTGTGCGCGCCCTGTCGACTGGGGAAAACTTAGAAAAAGTTTTTTCCTCTGCGAAACAACCTTAGAAAAAAATTCCCCTAACAAAATTCTTAGAAAAAAACTTTTTTTCCCCTTACAAAAATTCTTAGAAAAAAAGTTCAGAATCCTGAAAGTGGGGAACAAGCCCCCCAGTTAGGAACAGCCCTGATTTTATGTACTTTTTGTATTTTTTGTATTTTTTGAGACAGGCTTTGTATTTTGTCATCCCTGGGGGGGGGGCTCATCCAGCAAACAAGGTGGTGTTGTCGGTGTTTGCCTTCTGGGGATAGAACTTCTAATCATCGTCCGGGTCCACATCCTCACCATCTTCCCCGTCGTCACCACCATTGTCGCCACCGTTGTCACCGCCGTTGTCACCACCATTATCGCCGCCGTTGTCACCACCATTGTCACCGCCACCCAAGATCTGCTGAAACAGCCCATAGTCGATCTTGGCCTGTGCGGCATATCCAATGGCAAAGTCACGAATGTCCTTCTGGAAGGCAGCAACACGCCCGGCAGTGGCGCCGTGCACCCCCTCTTCGAAGCTGTGCGGGATGACATTCGGGTTGAAGTCGTTGTCGGACCTGGCGTGTGCAGCAGCGATGATGGCACCCCACTGCTCGCACATCTGCGTCATCTGCGCCGCCGACGTCAGCTGCTTGGTGTCGAAGTCCTCCTTGAAGGGAGACCGCTGGCGCACCGAGAAGGACTGTGCACCCACCTGCAGGCACCCCAGGTGGTTGTCCTCGTTGTTCCGCAGCGCAGCCTGTGCGACGGCAACGCGGCAGCCGCCCTGCCAGCGCGAGGCAACAGCATCCTTCTCTGCCTGCGGCAGGTAGGGGGTCACCGACGGGTCGGTCTGCTGCTTCACGTCCAGGATGATGTCGTCATCCTCAGACATCGTGGGGCCCTCCACCAGCACGTAGTACCGCGGTGTGCCGTACGACCCTGTCCCCGCACGCAGGCGCTGTGCGACGCTCTTCACTGCGAAGTGCCCCAGCTTCCCCTGCAGGGCAGAGCCGCCTGTGAGGTTGCGGTGGTACTGGAACCCGATCCCGTTGGTCAGGGCCTGCGTCAGCTCCTCTGGGACGGCCGCAAGCTTCTTGTACGATACCCGCATGCGGCGACCTTCGGGTGTCATCTCCGTCCACTTCTCCAGCATCTTGCCGCGGCTCTTGCTCTCCTGCACCTGCAGCAACGCGCTGTCCAGCCCGCCGTAGGTGTTGGCAGAGGTGAACTTCGCCGTCACCTCGTTGTTGTTCCCACGGTACCCCTGCAGGGCGCTGAGATACCTCTGTGAAGGTGTCGATGAAACCGTTGATCTGAGCGCTGCTGAACCCCTCGCGGCTCTCTGCAACAAGCACGATGGACGCGGCGAAGCGCCACACGTCGTTGAGGTAGGTCGTGACACCACCCTCGTCGAAGTCGTTCAGGTCCGCAACAATCTCCCCTGCGTCGTCCTGGAAAATCCCGATGTTCTCGGTGTGCATGTCCCCCTGCACCCACACTGTGGTGCCAGCCGGCGCGAAGCTGCTCCGTCCACGCACCCCCTGTGCCTGCAGGTCAGCGTAATAGAGGTGTGCCGTCCCACGGAAGAAGGAGAAGACCGACACCCCCATCTTGTCATACTTCTCCCTGCGCACCTCTTCGCTGAGCCACCCGTTCGCCGCCTGCAGGCTGCTGCGGAGGAAGGCATCCCGCTCAGCACCACCCGCTGCAGTGAAGCCCTGCCCCGCACACAGCGAGGCGCCCAGCAGCACGCACAGTGCCCGGTACATCGGAGGGTTGGTGCAGAGGGTGGGGGGGCACGCTGTGGTGGTGGAACCTGCATGGTGAGTAGTGGTGGTGTTGGTGGAGCCTGGATAATCTGACGGGGTGCCTGGGGGGCGTCGGGACGGAGAAACGCCCTGTATGTGCGAGGGCGCAGAGAAAAAGGAGCGCGAGAGAGAGAAAGGGGGAGATAACTTGTTTTGTAAGGTGTTTGTTGCGTGAGGGCGGGGGGCCTCCCCAGCACCTCCTGCATACGCAGTGTGTGATATATGTGACGCACAAAACAAGTCCTCTTCACAACACTCCACTATTGTGTCTGTAGGTCGGTGTTGCGTCTCTCGTGTAGCTCTAGCCCTGTCAACCCGTGTGTGGGTAGTGTGCGTGTGTGTATGTGATTGTCGTGACGCACAAGACAAGCTCTCCTGCCGCCGCTGCACTCTTGCATCCAACAGGGGATATGCCAACAAATATCAGCTTTGGAGGGGGGGCAGGGAGGCCGGGGGAGCGGGGTGTTGTGGGCAGGTGCCATTTGGGAGATCACGTTTCTTTTCTGGTATTAATCTTCTCTCTCTCTCTCTCTCTCTCTCTCTCTCTCTCTCTCCACCAACGGGATCCTTCCCCTTGAAATACTGAAAGGGGGGGGAGGGGGTTACTTCCTTTTCTGTGGGTGACTCCCAGCAGGCAGAGGCACCACGCGGCCCAGCCGTCGACCCTGGAGGGTTCACCACCCAGTCGAGCCCCAATGGCTTGGTTGCGTTAGCTTGCCCGCTTGTTGAGGCAGGGAGTTGGGGATGGGGTGGTGGTGGTGGTGGTGGTGTGGGGCGGGGGATGCTGCGGGAGTACTTCCTCATCTCTCTCTCTCTCGTTCGTTTCCTCTCGTCTCCAAGTTGTTTTTTTCCCGCGTCATCTTGCCAGATCCCCCAACCCCCCCTCCGCTCCTGGGCAGTGTTTGCTTTGTATTTTTTTTCGCGTCTTCGCTCTGCCCTGCCTTACCGCAAACCCCACCCGGCCTCCCCCCCCTGCCAGCTCCTTCCCAAGCGGCAATTTGCTTTCTTGGGCGGCTGGGGGAGTGAGGGGGGAGGGAGAAGGCTTGAGTTGTGTGTGCGGAGCAAGATCCGTCAAACGCGTGTCGTCAAAAGAAAAGCAGACGTCAAAGCCAGCTCTGGTGGACAGAGCTGCCAGAAGGCTTCGGCATTCACACCCCCCCCCCCTCGTCAAACCCACTCTTAGCTGATACCTAGAGTTACCTCCTGCAATGCCCTGCAGAGGCTGCTCCTGTGCAGCAGTGTTGGGTCGTGCAGCAGAGTGGTCGGCCAGGACACACGCAGACATCTATACCCGACCTGTCGACCTCCTGTTCCGCTTCCCTGATTAGCAGTTGTGGTCTGTCTGTCAGTCTCGGGCGAGAGTGAGAGAGACTCTGAGAGACAATAAAAGAGATAGGAAGGTAGTGGGGGTGGGGTGCTGGGGGGTGTGTTGGGGGGATTCTCAAACAAAAAAAATTCGAAATGGGTGGCGATGACTGTTGCCCTGCAGGGGGGGTGTGGGGGGAGAGGCAGGAGAAGAAAACCGCGCCACCCATAGGAAGAAAAATATACTGGCCAATTTTTTTTGTTCTCTGCTGCTGAAGGGGGGAAAAAATCAAAAGAAAAAACTCACAGGCATATATGCCGGCACCGCCGCTACCACCAGGTCCTCAAGAAGTGGTGGATGGGCGAGGTGGGGGCGGGGGCGGGGGGGGGGGGGGGGGGGCGGGAGTCAAAACTTTTTGATTCTTTCAAATTTCATTCGCCCTCCTCCCCACCACCACCACCCCCCCCTCCGCCCCCCCCCCCCCCCCCACCCGCTCTCTGCCTCTCACGCAAACTCCGTGTGAGAGAGAAAGCGCTATTTTTACCTAACGAATGGCATACAAAAAAAAGAACGGCCACGGGGCCGGCTTCTCTGAGAGAGAAACACCTATGGATTGCTTTTGCTTCCAGCGTGATATATAATTCTAAGGGGGCATGCATCAAGGGTGTGGTGAAGAGATATAGGGAAGTGGTCGGTTTTTTTTTGACTGGCACTTTTTTGCCACGGCAAGTTGTCTTTTCTGAAGGAAGAGGGGAGGGGGGGGGAATGTGATCCGGTCGAAAAGAGAGAGGGGGGGGGGGGGGGTGGGGGTGTTAGCGAGCGAACAGGCAACTCCTCCCGCCTGTCTACTCACCCCATTTTTTTAACTCAATCAAATAATCAAAGCGGGGGGGGAGGGGGTGTGTGAGACAGAAAAGGATGGAGGAATGATGACACCCGGGCAAGCCGACGCTGCAGAAGTGGGTGGGCAGAAGGGAGGGGAGGGGGGGATGGGGGGGGGGGGGGAAATGGAGGTGAAAATATACAGCTTTTTCGAGCGGTATTTTTTTCCTCCGCCCCCCCCCCCCTCCCCCACCCCCCCCTCCCACGCTTCTGCCACCCGTTCGACACAACCCTTTGGCACGAAGTCCTCCGTCCCCTCCGTCCCTCCCTCCCACCCCCCCCCAACCCCAAATCCCCTTACTCTTATTCCTCTCCCCCCCCCCCTTCCCCCCCAGCCCCTGGTTGTCTCATGCCAATACTTTTTCTTGAGAAATACTCGTTCCACATTCTCGTCCCTCCCTCAGTTTCGTGCAGTTCACACACACACACACAACACACAACGATGTGAATCGTTTTTTTCTATGAGTGTCGAGAAAAAGGCGCACCGAGAAAAACCCATCTGATCTCCTTTTGATAGCGGCCTTTCGCTGTACACAGCATAAAAAGGAGAATTCACACAAAACTCACACCCTTTTCCCTCAGCCTCGGCAGGGGGTTGCCTTTTGCAGAGCCGTCAGAACAGGCAGCGCAGCGGGCAGGGCGCGAGAAGAGAGAGCGAGAGAGAGAGAGAGACAAGAGTTGAGAGATAGGACCAGAGTCCAAACTGCAGGACTGCTTGGGTGGTATGCTATGCCCTCAGGGGGTGTGGGCCTCCAGCAAGGGGCAGTGGGGGGAAGGGGAGTTAGGGAGATGCGGCGGTGGTGGTGGGGGTGTGACGGAGTAGAGGGGTGTGGCTGAGAGGTGTCAGCTGTGTCCCTACTCGTCGTCGTCACGGGCACCGCCCTTCGGTGCCTTCGGCCCGCCTGCCGGCTTGGACATGATGATCTGGTCGACCTGGGTAGGGGGATGCGGGGGTGTGGTGAGATGCAGCATGTGAGGGCCAGTGCGGTGGTGCTCGTGGTGGACAGAAGGTGGGAGGTGCTCACAACAGGACCCTCCCCTCAAGCCCTCAGCTCTCATGCCCTGTTTCTTGTTCTGCACGAAAACTTGCGTGAAAATCGTGGCGATCCGTTGCAGCGGCACATACCCGCAGGACGTTCATCACGGCGTCGCACGCCAGCTGCATCGCCCAGAAGCGGGTCAGGTAGGCGTCGCGGACAGGGGTGGTCTCGACGGCACCCGTCTCGATGTCGACACCCGCGAGGGCGTCACCGGCCTCGTGTGCAGCCACCAGGGCAGGCACCACCTCCGACCCAGTGTGCCCCGACACCTCGGCCAGCGTGCGGGGACCCACCTCCAGCGCCGTGGCGAAGGCGCGGATGCTGTACTGGTCAATCCCGGGGGTCTCGTCGGCGAACTTCATCAGCTCCTTGTTCACCTCCTGTGGGTGGGGTGGGGTTGTGCCGAAAGCAGATGCGTTGCGCTGATGTGGCGCAGCAGACGGATGGCATTCCTGGTTTCTTTGGGTGTGTCTGTTGTTTGTGCGAACGGTGCCTGCTAGCGCATGTGCCGAACGCTGGCACTTCTGCAAACACACACGGCCACTTAACTCAGACTGCGCACATGATACACACAACATGACACATACCATGTCAACGGCACCCGCACCCGCGACCAGGCCACCGTTACGCCCCAGCACCTTGTAGGTGTTGATACCGTCGTCCAGCGCACGCTCCAGGTCGTCCAGGGCCTGGTCCGTGGCGCTGCGCAGCACAATCGTGGAGAGACGCGAGTCCTCCTTGTCCTGTGGTGGGTCAGGTGAACAAGACATGCACCAAGTAGTAGCGAGGCCCTCCAGACACCCTGATGTGCACATGCAAAAATCTGCTGCTGCTGCACCACACAGACTGACAGACATTCACTAAATTTACTGGTATTTGATCTCGAACAAATGCCAGTACAGCCAACTACGAACCAGCATCACACTGTGTGATACATACCTGCTTGAAGGAGAGCAGCCTGGTGTTACCCAGGATCTGCTGGGACACCTCATCGCAGTGCCTGTGATGGTATGGATAAGGTGGGGGTACCGAGAACACCGAGAACAGCGCTCTTGCTCACAGTCTCGCCATCTAGGCTGAGCGGGCAGCACCTTGTCATGTTGGAAGCAACATATCTGATCCCTATCAGACATGTCGCGTTGTGCAGCTCGTGCAGTTGAGGCCTTCCGACAACCTCTAATCACCATCCGAACCCCCACGCCCGATGGAAATCACAACAGCTTCCTGAGGCTGCATCATACCCCATGTCCTCAGCGGTCGGGGGCTCAAGCTTCACGATCTGCTTGGCGCCGATCGCGAGGCAGAGACGCTTCATCTCGAACTTCGAGGCGATCTGCAAAGGGAGTGGGTTTGTGGGTGGTGGCAGTGTTGGTGGATTGATGGACACATCAGGGTTGGTTTTGCGAGTGCCGAACCGCGAGAAGGAAGAAAGGAGACAACCGAAGTGATGATTTTGACGGCACAAAATGAAAGCCATCTTGAGGCGACCTCGATGCCCTCTGCATGGCCTCGTTTGATGCCCTTGTAATTAAGACATACCTTCACCGCCATCATCTTGTACTTCTCCACGAAGTGCATAGCGAGGTCGCTGAAGTTGGAGTTGGACACAATGACGTTCACACCCGTCGCGGCGATTGCCGAGATCGCCTTTTCGAGTCTTTCCTCTTCGCTCTGTGTGGTGGTGGCGGTGGCAGCAATCATGTTGCAACATATAGTGGGGGTGTCCCACACACTCGTGGACATCATAGTTGTGGAAGGAGGCACCAGGCAGCGTAGTGGTATAAGCGCGACTGGATGAGTGCCTGGGGCCAACAGGACCCGAGCCCTGCTGGCAACAACCCATATCCCTCCGACCCCACCCGAACATGTCTATCAACCGAATGTCATACTGCTGAGAAGTTGAGCAGCTCTTCCGCATTTTCGATGAGCACGTTTCCTTTTGTCTCAGTCGCCGCGGCGTCGATGCCGCAGTTGTACACCGCCAGCTTGGCATCCTTTACAGACGTGATCTGTAGGTTGTGGTGTGGTGGCGTTTTGTCATGGTGTCCGGTTGTGTGTCGATGTAACGAAGACTCAGAGTTGTGTTGTCACTTGCAAGAATACACGTGGGCTTGCTCAAGAGAATCACAAGACAAAAACTGTCGAGGGCATTCGCCGTATGCCCTCGTTCTCTATTCTCGACGGTGCCTGCTCACAGACTTCAAAAGAGATCCAGATAACCAGCAACTCTCTGGTTCAGAGCTGCCGATCAGATCCCACCCCACCCTCCCCTGACCCCCTTCAGCACCCGGCCAGCTTGAGCCCCGAGATCCCATACCGAGCCCTCGCAGCCGCGCAGGATGCAGAAGCCACGGATCATGGTGGAGTCGTGGATGGAAGCGCCGTGCACCTTCAGGATACGCACGTTGTCAACGTTGAAGTTCTTCGAGTTCTTCGCCGTCACATTGATGCACGCGTCCGTCACCAGTTTTGCGAGCACCTCCTCGTAGCCGTACTGTTTGGATGCGATGGAGGAGAGCAGTGCCGGGAGCACCTCCTCGGGGTCACGGTGGTCCTTCACCGTCGCAACAACGTTGCTCTTCAGAAGCTCGAGGGCCTTCTTCTGGGCAATGGCGTAACCGCGGATGATCTCCGTGGCCTTCAGGCCCTTCTTCTTCAGGTGCTCAGCCTCGCTGAGCAGCTCACCCGCCAGCATGATGGTGTAGTTGCTGCCATCACCCACCTCCTCCTCGATGGCCTTCGACGCCATCACCAGGAGATTTGCCGCTGGGTGCTGCACCTCCAGCTCGCGCAGGATGACGGCGGCGTCGTGGGTCACGAACAGCTTCCCCAGGTGGTTAATCACCATCTTGTTCAGCCCGTACGGCCCGTACGAGCTCCGTGTCACCTGCGACATCTCACGGCATGCCTGGATGTTCTTCAGCAGCGGGTCGTCCTGCACCGTGGACCCCTCCTTCAACATGGAGGGAAGCTGCGCATTCTTTATGAACTTTGCCATTGCGGCTTCTGTGATACCTGCAGGGGATGACAGTGGGTTGGCGGTGCGCAGGGCAGAAAGTCCAGTTGGAACACAGTTGCGGTGCAGAAGTTCTAGGACAGCACAAAGCGGTAGGGGGAGGGGAGGACCAGCTCAGCATTCTCACGACTCACCCCGAAGGCAGTCATCCAAATCGTGCGCAAATCCAGCGAACGATGAAAACGTTCCAACGTGATGTGCATGACACCGCGTCGCCTTGACCCTAACTAGGAGAAGAAGCAACGCCCCGTGCTATGCACACGTCAATCCCCTCACTAAAGTGAGGCTGTGGCACAGGGCCACTACGAACAGAGAGACCCTGCAGTTGTTTTAAGTTGGAGGCTCACACACGTTAATCTCTTGGAGGGCGTACTGAGCCGAACTCTGACACAGCCTCCACACTGTCACCCACAGACACTGCCGCCGCAGTGTGGGTATTGAGGTGAAGCCAGCCAATAATCTGCAGCGGCTCAGAAGTCGTGGAAGACTTGGAATACGGGGAAGGAGTGTGTGTGCACACAGTGGGCTCTTGCATCGCGTGTGATAATATTTCTTGAAAGTGGGAGATGGAGGTCTCGCTACATTTCAAGAGAAGGCTCAAAAGGTAAGGGCGTATCCACGTCTCCCTTGTGAGACTCCCAAAAGCGGAGTAAAGCTCTCGAAAACACACGCGATTTCAGAGTCCGATGTGCGCCTGATGTTGTGGTGGTTTGAACCTCATGCATGCTGGAAAAGCATCTTGCCAGGAGGAGGCTGGGGTGGGAGACACGGATCACACAAAAGACAAACAAAAGACGAATCGACAGAGAGAAAAATCCAATGAAGAAGTCGGGAAAACGCGAGATTAATGGGCGGGGGCGGGGGCAATCCGGGGGGGGGGGGTTTCTGCAGATAAAAGCAAGAAGACAAAACGATCATTTGTTTCACTTTGTACCCCCGCATTCCCCAGCACAGGGTGCGGTGTCCACGGCGGGGGCAGGTTTTTTGGTTTCAGATCAGTGGAGTCAGGAATGTTAGACGGACTCCATGTCAACTGAGTTCTGTCAAATTCTAGTCGAGGGGGGGTACGTGGAACGTTGAGTAGATGTCTATGATCCTCGCGGTTGTCAAATTCAACTTCGCCTGTGCAACCTGCCATGGAACCTATGTTGTTCCGCAGTGTTTTAGTTTCTGATGCAGTTCCACGAGATGGGCCAAACAAATGGGGAGAGGGCAGCCCCTTGGGCCGGGATCAGGAGGTTCCTGGTTTTAGACACGCCAAATGCATTGCCGACTTTGAAGTTGGTATCAGGGAGAAGAATAACCAAACCGACGTCTTGGCAAGCATCAATCGCACGAATACACTTTGTCACCCACATGGCATTCTGAATGGGGTAAATCATGAGATCAGAATGTCATGTTACTAACAAGCATTATGTGTCGAAAGATAGCTAGCCTTCGGGCAAGGCACGGCCCAACAGAAAAAGCAACAACCAACAGCAAATGCAAGCCAGTTGCTTTTGGATACCCCAGAAGAACAGTACTACACAGTCCCGCTGTCCTGCAACCAACAGTCTGCCATACAAGAAGGTATTGTGGATAACGCGAGTCAGGGCCTGCTCTCAGGAGCTGGAAGCGATCCTGGCCACGGAATGAATTCCGGTCCATCTGTCGGGTGTGCGACACCGCAACTAACAAAAGAAGTTCGCGTGGCAATCCAAAAATGGCGAATATTTGCGACTGGTAACAGAAAACCAGGTCATGAAATAACGGCCGACAAGCAAGCAGGGCCCTTCTAGCAAGCCGTGGGCGCGCTTCTGTCAAGAGGGCAGGGAAGCCGTGTGACGAGGCATGTACACCCAAAGCTGGGTCACACAAAGCACTTTCGTTGGTGGTGTTCATTCAAACCAGCAGAGCAGGTGCAAACCACACTGAAAGCACTGACCACAATCTGCATCAACGAGCCTGCTCGCGATGGTGCCGGCCTGACACAGAGAGCCTATTACCTGCGAATCACACTGGAAACGTCGCCGGCACATCCAGACATCCACATCCTTACGATAAACGGATTTTCGTTCAACAAGCCAGACAGAGACGAAGTCACCGCTGGCCTCACGCATCACTGCCCGAGGTTGAGACCACACCCTTCCTGCCTGCCGCCACCCCCCGACCATGCGGCGGAGCCCAGACACCCCACTCGCCAACCGGCGTACATACACATATAAAGGTCTTCGCTATGTGCCACACTCTGCCACTCTGCCACCCATTTTGGTGGAGGCGGCCCACTTTTCGGCACTACTGAACGAAGTCCTCCCCACCCCCGCCTCCCCATGGCACACGACGCGGTAGTCCTGGGCAGGACTACCGAGCCGTGTGCAAACAGCGTCAGCTTGTTGCCGACCCCACGGCTGCAATGCAGTGAGGTTGATCTTCTGTGTGTTCGAGATGGTCGGACAGGAGATGCAAAACCACTGCACCACGGCACGGGAGGCCTGGCATCGGGGCTGGAGGGGGTGACATAGAGAGAGCGCACGATGCAACGCATTGAAAACGCAGAGAAGCAAATTTAGTGGTGTAGTTCAGCAGAATACAAAACAAAGCCTCTGTGTGTTGAGCAGGACTCCACCACCACGAGAGGACGGGGCACGAGAGGGGGACGTGTGAACGAGAAGCAGTCTCGACACTGCACACACACACACCCCTCCCTCCCCACCCCAACAGAGTAAGGTATGGTGTTGCCATGTCCTCGAGAAGGAAAAAGAAGAGGTGGCTTCATCTTGGCGATAATGCGTTGTCACACACAACCCCCTGCATATTCTACCACCCGCCGTCCCGGCTGTGTCTATCCAGTCAGAGGGGGGCATGCCTTGGGGGCACGCCTTGCGAAATACGAATTGTGATGGCGTTACAGTTCACTGTGTGAGCTGTAACGTAGGGGGTGTCGCCATCAACAGCAGGGTACAGGATACCCACACCCACTGCGCAAAAAAGAATCACAGGTTTGTGTGTGGATGGCAGTGGAATGATCGAGGGATACACCATAGTTCACCCGGTGCGAACCCACACAGAGACAGTAAAAGAAAATCAGTGGAGATCACCCCAAGAGCAAGGCGCTCAGTGTGCTCTACTACTATAAAATGATTCACGTGTGTGTGTGTGTGGTGTGTTTGAAACCAGAGTTTGCGTAGCGCACTCAGTCTAGAGTCCTGTGTCGCCACGCTAGCCCTGTGTGTATGTGTGTGTGCTGCCGAAATGAGAGTGCCGGGGGACTGCCCAAACTCAACCCCACTCGTCCCAAACAACCCCACCCCCTATCCACCCTTCGCACACCACGACCGCTGCAGCAGCAGCGCAAGGCAGAGCAACCCCCACACACCGCCCCGCTTGCATGTTCTCAAGCGCGGGGTGATGCTCAAGTGAAGAGGTGCCGCCGCAGCGCAGTTCACGTGCACACGGTTGAGGGGAAGAAGGGATAATGGGGAGGGGAGGGGAGGGCGGGGCGAATAGAGGGGGGGGGGGTGTGTGATGCGGGGACCACATCGAGCGGGGGAGCGTGTGATAGTCATCATGTAAAAGCGGCCATTCATTCCGAAAAAAAATGACAAATAGGGGGGGTGGGTGCTGGGGGCACATGAATATCTGCACTTGTTCTGGAGCCTGAACGCTCCTCTTTTGAAGTGAAAATATGGGGATTGCGGGGAGGGGGGGGTGGAGGTGAACGCCTACATAAAAAGATACACGCTGGATCAAAAAAAAAGGGTATCAGAAAAGAGAAAATAATGAGGGAGGTTTTGTTGTTGCACTGTCTGCCGTCTGGCTGTCCAGTCGGCTCGCAGGGGGGAGTGCTTCACGCAGAGGTCCCGTGCTGCACGCGCCGCGGTGCATGGGAGGGTGATTGGGATGCAGAGAGATGTTCGAACGTCACGCCACCGGTGGGGGGGCAGCGTTTTGCGGCACTCTACTACAGGTCACACAACACCCCCATTCTTATCACGGGCACGGCTAACACGCCTCCTGCGACAGCCATTTACACCTGCCACGGTAAAATTTCGAACGATTTCGGGCAATTTTTTCGCCAGTTCAGTATCGACGATCACGCCACCTTTTCTTAATCTTTGAGAAGAGGCACCTAAAAAGCCAGCCTCTCTAGACGGCCCCAGGCCCTCTCTTCAGCCAAGGCTTAGTGGGAGTGAGGCAGTGAAGTAGAAAAAAAATTGAGGCAACTAAAAAGTGCACCTCCCTTCACTCGTTATGGGGTTCCCAGGGTGGGTTATGTTTTTCTTTCAATTCCAAGGCCGTCCGCTCTTGATGGTCTTCACTTTTTTTTTCTGCTTTTTCAAGCGGAGGCCCCTTCACTGTATTCCTTAGGCATTGCATGCCGTGCTTTGGAAGGGCATGCATGCTCATCGGTTCGCAGATTTTTCCTCCCCCTCCCCCATGATAGCCGGGTTGGGGTGTCTTTCAGTTTCTCTTCACATTTTCCCTGGTGGTTCGTTCCTGCTGCATCCCCCCTTCCCCCCTACTTGTCTCGACGAACAGGACCCTCCCATCCGACGAGGCAAAAAAGAGAGCTGTTGAGAAGCCAGATCAACACGATAAGGCACTCCTTGCAGGCCCAACCCCCCCGCCCGCGTTTGCTGCGGGTTGTTCTTCCTGTTGGGCTGTTCAGTTATGTGTAGGGAGGCGTCAACTTGAGAGGACACAACAAAGAATCCCCGACTCATTTCCTTCCTGCACGCCCTGCTGCAAATCGTGGTGACCTGACGAGACACTTCTGCTGCGAGACACCACAACGGCATAATGTGGAGAGGGTGGCTCGAACTATATTCAGTGACAGGGCGAATCTTGCTTCACTTTTTGACAACGTGTTGCAGCATGTCCAGTAGGACCTAACATCACGTGCGTGTTTTTTTTTGTTATTTTTTATTCAGGAAACACCCCAGTCAGCAGAGCTAGGAAGGGCCCCAGCGAAACCTGCGCGCGTCGGGTGGATTTGATTTTTGCAAGGTCAGCCGCAGCAGGTTCGATCTCCTTCACCCGGCTCTGAGAAAACAGCAAGACACAAGAGCCGGAGGGAGTGATGGTGGTGGGATGTGTGTGAAAGGGAGGGGCAACCCTCTGCCAGGCCAAGCGTGTGCCACCACCGGGCGTCCTTCTCGGAGTGGGGGGAAGGCGACAACACCCTTGATATCCGGTCTGAGGGATGGGAGGAGGAAGAGGTTGAATCGTGTTCTTCCAAGCGGTGATGTGTTATGGGCTTGTTTTTCATTCTGCCGTATGGGGTTGAGGGGTGGGAAGGGTGGGTGTGGGGGTGCTGTGGTACAGGGCATGCGCAAAAGCATACGATGAGGGCCATTCCCTTCAGGGCTGTGTGGAGCAAGCCTTGCTGCCCCTTTTGAATGCCCTATAGTCGCGACACCACCGGAGGCGGCGTGTCACTGATATTTTCTGGCTTCCACAAAGTCGCTGAACTTTGATAGACTCCTCGACGCCCGAAGGCTTGAGGGGAAACCAATGTGCTACGCCAGACATGCATGGCATAGTCAAGCTTTTGGTTTGGTTTGGTTTGCATTGGTGATTGAGTTGGCTGTTCAACTTAATTCGACGATCCAGACCTTTCAGTTTTCTTCTGTCCCTATCCAGAAAGGCCAAACATGTTGGGACTCACTTTCTTTTTCTGAATAATATTTGCCCACAGACACGCTGTGAAACGGGCAATAACCGCCACATCTGAATTGCCGCGTATGACTGGCTGTGCCACAGGGGTGGGTGGGAAGGGAGAGGGTATGGAGAGGGTGGGGTGGGGTGAGTAAGAAAAATGCATCCAGCACGCGTTGCATGGAAAGGAAAGGTCTTTGCAGAGGACCCCGTACCTCGATGTGCCCAGAGGTGTGGACGAACATCATCCATCCCACGCAGGAAAAAAAATGTGTGCAACGGGGCAACGGGCTGGAGCGAAAGGAGTGCGTACAAAACAGAACAGGCAAACAAAGCCTCAACCCAGTCCGAGCGATGTGTGGGTTGTGTGTGGGTGATATAAGGTTTCGTTCTTCCTGAAAAAAAAGCAGCTTCAAAAACAAACCCCCCCCCTCCCCTCCCCCCTCCCATTCCACCGCAGATGCAGGTGGTAACTTTGCTTTGCCCCACCTGCATGCGTCACGCGAATGATATCGCCACCGTTGTTTCCCCTGGCCTCTAGATTCCAGGGGCTTTAGGTGTCGACAGAGTGGAACTGTTCCCCCCTGCCCCCCCCCCCAATCATGCAAGAACTCTTAACAAGTATTCTCAATGCCTCGTTGCTGTCAGCTTATGAGGTACCCCAGTGGGCAACATTGGGCTGATGTGCCTGTTACTATCAGGAAAAACAAAGGGGAAAGAAACGCTCAACAGCCTTGTGTGAGTTGTGGGAATAATGCGGCTGTTGCAGGGGTTTCGCCCACTTTCATGCCTTCAGGGGGGGGGGGGGTGGTAGGGCTGTGGTGAGATGTGAATAGCATCTGTTCAAAATAATGCAGAAAATGCGTTTGAGGGTGAAAGGCATTTGTTCCAACCGGTGTCTCTTCCAGGACAGATTGCTTTTTTTTGGAGGGCACTTTCAGAGGCCATCAGGAGACGGGCCAGGAGAGGGAACGAAGGCCTGGGAAGCGACACGCCGAGCGCTGCTGTCCAAACCGGTTCAAAAAACGACACTACTATTAGCTGCTGGGGGGGGGGGGGTAGGGGGGGGTCACTGGGGGGGACAAACCCCAAAATTCCACTTTCCCTCGGAGGGCATTTTTCGGTCAAAAAATATGAAAAACCGGTCCAGAATGTGTCGGAACCCGGATATACCCCCACTACAACATGATCTGTGGCCTTGTCACCCTCTCAGACCCAATCCTAATTTTCCGTCCCAGAACTTGTACCTAGCCCACCCCACGTGGGCAAGGTCCCATCGCGATCAACATGCAATGGGCCAAAAATAGCTCTGTTTCACCCTTCAAAGCTACCGAGAAGTTCCTGTGGAGTCGATCGGAACAGCGGTGCAAGCCCTGCTGTGAGATGGCGGCGCCGCAGGTCGCAGATCTCGCACAGGAAGGTACGTACCGGTTGTTGTACCGGAAGCACACCGTCGTGACGGTGCAGAGTGGCACGGTTGCCCGTGTACGAACACATACCCCACTGCAGCGCTCGTACTCTCGTGCTGACGTGAGCCAAGGTCGGTGTGGATCGACCTCAAACAGGTGTGGAGCACGACTGGCTGGAGGGTCTCCTCTTGTCAATGATAGTACAGCTGATCAGCCGCTTTCGAGGTGTACAGCCTCAACGGTGACTGCACTCGCACAGCTCAACACGGGCGGAAAATGAAACTGAGGGGGGGATGGGAAATCCTCCTGTACCCTCGGCAGAGGATGTGCGCGCATTTGTGAAGCGACCGCGTCCCCAGACAACTGCTCAGGAAGCGTTCCGGGAGATACTGGGCCCACAAACAGGGCGAGACCCGCAGCTTCCTGGGAAGGAAACGGGGTGCTGAATTGATTGATCTCGCCGAGGAGAGCGGGCACCACCAGGATGAATTCACCATCTTGAGCTCCAGGAGAACCTCCTGGACGATATGTGTGCGGAACTCGAGACAATGCCTCTTCCGAGTGGTTGTGGTCAAAAATGACGAGGCCACGCTACTACCCTGAGGTACAAGTTCTGGGACAAAAAATTAAAATGGGCAAAAAATGCCTTCCTGGGTGTCAGAAACCACCGAAATGGGCCTAAAACCTGTTTTCCACCACATATCGGCCAACAGATACCCAAAAATAGGCTCTCCGGGGGTAGGAATGGGGGAGTTGGAAAAATTGCCGTTTGTCTACCACTTTTCCTTAACAGTGACCCCCCCCCCCCTAGGCATACTTGTACCCCCATATGGGGAAGGCCAAAAATATGGGGAAAATATGGGGGGAATATGGGGGGTTTTTCAAGTCCTGTTCCCCCATATTTCCCCCATATGGGGGATATATGGGGGAAAACCCAGGGGTTCCTCAGGTGGAAGCAGTCAGCAAACAGTTATCTTCGTTCTGCTTTTCACAGGGTGTGAAGTCAGCCACTGACAGGGGACGTCTAGCACCTTGCAGTGCCATCTCACCTCGTCGCTTTCTGCAGAGAGGAAACGCCCGGCTGAAGTGCTCGAGTCAGACCACAAAAGGTGCTGTGAGAGTGCCGACCGCCACTTTCTTCAAGTCTGAGTAGCGGTCATCAGAGCATGCTGACCAGTAGTCCTGTCTTTGCTGGCAGAACAGTTGCGTCCTGCAGCCAGTCCTTGTACTGGCCTTCACAGGTCTCATTCCAGATCATCATTGCAGATGCAGCTTGAACATGTCAAGCTGCCTAGTGACGAGCGTCGACTCCGACTTTTCGGCGCTCGGAGCGGTCAAAAGCGGCGGAAGCGCCTGACACCCCAGAATGCACTGCTTGTGAATTCCCTTGTCTAATTAAGGATCCCAGGGGGCAGTTCGCAATCGCAAACACACCAGAGGAGGAGGACAGCGAGTGTGAGAGTGACGTGCCGGACAGGACTTCAAAACACAGGAGTGTGTGTTGTGAGGAGCTGTTAACCCTGAACGCGCTATGTGTGTCTGTGCGTATGTGTCCACCACCGCTGCCGCTGTCACTGCGGTGCCCCGCCAAACCGGGAAGCGTTCGCTCTCCGCTGCCGCTGTATCGGCGCAGGAGAGGAACAGGAGGTCGGTGCGACCCACCTGGGGGATCTTCCAGGGGGGGCCAGACCTGGCCACACCTGAACGAGCGCGCACCTCCCCAGGATCGGACTCCTGGAGGATCCCCAACAAGGCATGAGGCCGGTTTCGACGCGCACTTCGTGTGTCTGTGCCTGAGTGGTTTGATGTTCTCCCGTTGCAGCACGAATACCCCCATATCCCCCCATATGGGCCCCATATTTCCCCCATATTCCCCCATATTTTACCGGGGTTTCCCCATATTTTCAGCCTTTTTCCCCATATGGGGGCGGGGTTTTGAGACCCCCCATATTTCCCCCAAATTTAGGGGGTTCCCCATATGGGGGGACAAGTATGCCTAGGGGGGGGGGGGGGTTGCGGGGGTGCACGGTGGGATCTTGTAAATTTTACATGTATAACTACAAGTATATACATGTATTATACATGTATAATACTTGCATGTCAACTATTATACATGTATAATACATGTATATGCCTGAAATATACATGTAAAATACATGTATATCAAGTAAAAATACAAGTATAATACTTGCATGTCAACTATTATACTTGTATTTTTACTTGATATACATGTATTTTACATGTATATTTCAGGCATTTACATGTATTTTACATGTATAATACTTGTCATGCAAGTATTATACATGTAAAATACTTGCATGACAAGTAAAATACTTGCATGCAAGTAAAATACATGTATTTTACTTGCATGCAAGTATTTTACTTGTCATGCAAGTATTATACATGTATTTTACTTGTCATGCAAGTATTTTACATGTATAATACTTGCATGACAAGTATTATACATGTAAAATACATGTAAATGCCTGAAATATACATGCAAAAATACATGTATATCAAGTAAAAATACAAGTATAATAGTTGACATGCAAGTATTATACTTGTATTTTTACTTGATATACATGTATTTTACATGTATATTTCAGGCATATACATGTATTATACATGTATAATAGTTGACATGCAAGTATTATACATGTATAATCATGGATATATTCAGACCTTATTAAGAGATTCCGCGTTTTAACCTCTTAATTCTAAGACCTTAGTTTTTCTGCAGGGGTTTCCCTATTGGGAAGGGGTTACAGAACATCTTTGCTCAGAAACTGACCTCGGCTCGACGGACTAGGATGGTATCAGCCCAGGAATCTCTCATCCCACCCCCAATCCTGCAAAAGCCTGCACGGTCCAAATAACATTCGCTTTTTTGCATGCTTGTATGTATGCGCGTTCCTCACTTCCACACCTGGCACACACAAGCAGCCGCAATATGGCAAAGAGAGCGGCTGACTCCGATGAGGATTCTATTACTGCGGAGCTGTCACAGGCACAAACTGTTGCCGTAGATGCTGCAGCCCTGTTGCTGCAGAAAAAGGCGAAGTCGTTTCTGGTGGACCTGGCGAAGGCGGAGGGGGTG